>VSMD01124831.1:0-87378 GCA_008750895.1 Mirza zaza
TTACGTTCCCACCAGCAGTGTACGAGGGCTCCTATTTCTCCTCATTCTTGCCAACACTTGTTTTTATCTGACTTCTTGATTCTAGCCATCCTAGTGGGCGTGAAGTGATAGCTCACTGTGGATCTTTAGGTTTTATTCACTGCTTTTTTTCCATCTCTTAGTCATTTCACTGGTTACTGGAGCATGGCCACCCATGCTGGCTGTGTGGGTTGTGCACTGAACAACTCCATAGGGTGTTTTGCACATCAGGCCTGGTAATTGCTTCCCCCTCCGTGTTAACTTGGAAGAGCCTTCTAATCTGCAGCATGACATTTAAAGTTCGTTTCTCCCTGATTTCCTTCTGGTCACAGGCTCATTCTGGTTTCCATTTTTACTCCCTGCTGGCTGGGGGGATACTCCCGGATCTCTCTCCCACCCTTGCCCAAGACCTTTCATGTAAAGCATAACTAGGAGACAGGATTCAGGCTGGTCTTGATGGCCGCTCCTCAAATTCTCCCCCCACTCCCCAGCCCCCAGCCCCGCCCAAGGGCCCCTTCTGGGACTTCAGAATGCTGTTTGCTTGCACCAAGGAGAGTGAGGCTATGTGTGGCCAGGGCAGGGAGGGGTGGAGGACAGAGCTGTCTGAGTGGGTTACAGGGCCCTGGACTCGCATGCTCCTGGTTCCAATCCTAGCTCTGCCACTTGCTGGAGGTGTGTATTTAGGCTGCTCACCTGTTCTCTCCGAGCTCCGTCTAATGGAACACACACCCCTGTGAGCTGTGAACGCTGATGCTTGTTGCGTGCCTGCTGCCTAGCAGTGGCTGAGCAGCTCACAGCTGGCTTGATTATCTCCAGTTACGTCACATGGGTTTCAGGAATGGCTGGGGGGGAGGGATGTGAAATCAAACTATATAAAACCCGGATGTGGAATTGAGGGTTGTATGTAAACATGCCTCATGTTTCCCAGGGCTCCAGAGTGTTTGTAAGCATTAAAGAGAAGGAAGTGCTGCCATTTGCAATAGACAGATGAACCTGGAGGACATATGCCAAGAGAGACAAGCTAGACACAGAAGGACAAATACTGCCTAATACCACTTATCTGAGGAATCCTAAATAGATTCACAGAAGCAGAGGGTAGAATGGTGGTTGCCAGGGGCTGATGGGTAGAGGAAAACAGGGAAGTATTAGTCCAAGGATACCAAGTTACAGTTACGCAAGATGAATAAGCCCTAGAGGCCGAGAGTCCCGCTTCTCCTGTACACCATAGAGCCTATAGTTAACAGCACAGTACTGCATACTTTAAAAGGTGCTAAGAAGGTAGATCCTATGTTAAGTTTGATCACAACAACAACAATAATAAATAATAATAATATAATAAACAATAATAATAAATAATAATAAATTAATTAATTAATTAATTACTTAAATAGAGCAGGAGGAGTCTTTTGGAGGTGATGGATATGTCCATGATGTAGTTTGTGGTGGTATTTTCACAAGTGTACACTTACATTCAAACTCATCAGGTTATAGGCATTAAATGTGTACAGCTTTTTGTATGTCAGTCATACCTCAATAAAGTGGTTTAAATAGAAAAGGAATCTGATAAAAGGTAGTTTTAGAACAATAAAAGGAAGTACTAATTTCCTTAGCAGTAAAATTAGGGCAGATACGTTAGATCATGGTTCTTGAGCTTTTTGAATCACCTAGGAAGTGATTCAAAAATGTTACACTCACATGCCAATATTCATAAAATGCTGCACACATTTTAAAGGGACCCCTGGATACCAGGTTAGCAACCCAGGGCCTGGATAATCTCAGAGGCCCCTGTCCAGCTTCAGTTTTTTGTTTGTCTGTTTGTTTGTTTAAGAAACAAGGTCTCATTCTGTCACCCAGACTCTAGTGCAGTGGCATGATCATAGCCCACTGCAGCCTCAAACTCGGTGCTCAAATGATCCTCCTGCCTTGACTTCTCAAGTAGCTGAGACTATAAGCATGTGCCACTAAACCTCGCCAAGTTTTTGAACTTTTTTTATAGAGACGAGGGTCTCACTATGTTCCCTAGGCTGGTTTGAAACTCCTGGCTTCAAGTGATCTTCCCGCCTCAGCTTCCCAAAGTGCTGAGATTACAGGCATGAGCCACTGTGCCCAGACGAGCTTCCGTGTTCTTCACTCCATGTTTCTGGGTGTAGCAGAGGCCAGAGTTCAAGTTCAAGCCAGCCTCTTTATCTCTCTGGTCTTCAGAGAGCTGTTATACCGTCTGCCTTGGGGACAACTTGGGGAGGAGTATCTGAGGTGTGCCGAAGCACTTCGTCAACTGTGAATGCTTCGCAAATCATGTTTATAACCATTCCGCTGCATGAGGCGGTGCAGGAGTGAAAGTCAGAATGCTTTATGGATTCAATGGGTTTCTGGAAAGTTGCAAGCAAATCAGGTTTTTGAAAACCCAGTCTCTGCAGCCTCTGGTTATGACACCGTTTAGAGGAGCTCAACAGTGACTCCTTCACTGGGGTGGGCGTTCTGTTGCAAAGCAGGGCGTTCTTCCCTATTAAAATACCAAGTTGCACATAGCAAATTCACTTAAACCAGAGGCAAGGCTGGAATTTCAGGGAGGGCTCTCGAGAGTCCCGCTTCATTCTGATGGGGCCTCCCAAAGTGCTGAGATTACAGGCATGGGCCACTGTACCCAACCCAGTTTCAGTGTTCTTCACTCCATGTTTCTGGGTGTAGCAGAGGTCAGAGTTCAAGTTCAGGCCAGCCTATTTATCTCTCTGGTCTTCAGAGGGCTATTATACCGTCTGCCTCCCGGGGCTTGGGGAGGCTTCTCTTAGGGGAATCTTGGGGGTAGCGTCTATCAAGCTATAGCATGGCCTGTACTGTCAGAGACCTGAGTTCACGCTCCAGCTTCCCTGTGTATTTCCTTTGTAGCTCCGGCCAGATATCCTAACGGCCCTAAACATCAGTTTCCTAATCTGTAAAATAAAATGAGGATAATAGTAGTAGCTACTTCATAAACTGTGGGAATTCACGCAGTAGTGCTGCATGAGTCGTAGCTGTTGGTGACATTATTGTTGTCTTTATTAATTATTACCATGGTCAGAAATATGGTTCTGGTCCACACGGACCATGCTTGACCCAAGGGCCCAATACTCAGGCTTCTATATTATTTTTCTGAGCATCTCTCTATGTAGAATCATATGCTATTAGTTATAGACAGAATCTGAAGGTCATCTAGGACAGGTTTCCACTCGGTAGGGGAAATCCATTTTTTCAGTCTCCCTGATAGCAGATCATCCATTGCTTACATACTTCCAGTAACAAGAAACTCACCACCTCATGGGCTGCTCATCCTATGTCAGGACCATTCTGTCGGTTGGACAGTTATTCCCTGTGCCGAGTTCAGGTCTGTGTCCCTCTAAGTGCTTCCGGTCCCAGTCCTGCCCCCCAGTGTGGTGGGCCTTCCCACATTTGACGACGGCTCTGCTGTCTTCAGCCTCTCCTTCTCTAGGCCAAGGGACCCCTTACTATGCTGTTTGTCCTTCTTTGATCGGGTCTAGGTTATCAAAGTCCTCAAATCACAGTGCTCAGAGCTTCTGGGCTGGTCCAAGAAGCACCAAGTTCAGAGGGGCTACCGAGGGATAAGGCAAGAGAGGGACCTGGGAAACCAGCCTCCTGGGGAAAGCATCCAGCCCTGGCTGGCCAGCCCTGGCCCCATCTGGGCCCCAGGCCTGGAGGCCCACAGCCCACTGCCCACTTAGGGTGGCCTGGGCTCATCTCTGGCCTGTGTGCCCCTGCCGGCCCCACGCCCTCTGCCTAGAGCACCATCACCCTCCTCTTCTTCAAGATCTCAGTTTAGACTCCATATCCCCCAAGAAGGTCCTCGGCTCACTCCCAGGTACGGGGCTCCAGCTCAGAGTTCCCGTAACCCCACGCTGACCCCTCCACAGTAGGGACCAAGCATTGTCACAGCGGCCTCGCTGCTATACCCCACTGGGCTGTCAGCTTCCCGAGAGCAAAGATTCTGCCCGCGGGATCAGCGTTTTACACCCAGAGCCTGTCACCGTAGCTGCCCCTCTGCGATGTTTGTTGCTTGAATGAATGAGTGAATGAACAAACAGACAAATAAATAAACACCCCTCAGAAAAACCCCAGAACCCAGCAGGCAGAGGTCCTAGGCATCCCCTGAGTCCCTCACAGCCCCTACCCAGGCCTCTCTGCCCAGCTGAAGCTGCAAAAGGCTGATTGTAACAACTCAGTGTCGACCCACAGGCCTCCCGCCACCCAGAATTAGTAGTGACTAACGTTTGACTGCTAAATCAGTAATCACTTACCATCGCAGTGCTGATAGCGACCAATCATCGAGTGCCTTCCACATCAGTCATGGAGACAGTGCTGCAGGGTTGGCTGTTGCTCCATTTTACAGATGAGGAAACTGAAGCATGGCCAGCGAAGTCATCTGCCCAAGGCCATTCAGCCTGTAAGTGGTAAAGCTGAGATTCTAGCCAATTCCTCCGGCTCTGTGGCTCCTATGACCCTCTAGATGCTTCCACTACAGGCTGTGAGAACTAGAGATGCTTCTTCCCCCCCCCCCCCCCCCCCCCCCCCCNTGCTTCTCCCCCCCCCCCCCCCGCCCCAGGCATGAGAGGAGCAATCAGAAAATGACAGTGGCGTGATTAATGTTATGATAAAGTACAGCACTTTGTGAGACCCCAGGGGAGGGTCGCTGCAGACTGCAGCAGCATCTGGGGAGACCGCAAGAAAAAAGGAAGCCTGAGCTGCGTGTTTTCTTATTATTTTTTGAGATCTTTAAAACACAAAAGTAGGATAGTCTGATGAATAGACAAAGCAAAAGCATCCCTACTTCCTTCTGTCCTCCCCTCTAGAGGTAACCAGAGGGGAGAGTTTGAAATGTATCTCCCACTCTTTCTGTGTTCACGTAAACATGTGCGTGGTGCTGTGCTGGTATGTTTCACGCTCTGCTGGTGAGGGGTGTGGGGAAGAGCATGTGCCGATTGCCCTGGTGCAAATGCTCCCACCGTGGCTGATTCCAAGCTACTGACATGAAACCACTGAACGTGTGGTCGGGAAGAAATATGCAGTAGCAACTATTAATATTATATGGTATTTCTACTGTTCTGATACACTAGATGCTAGAACCCTCAACAGCATAGATGATAGTAAAATGTAGTAAGTTAATTGGGAAGTGGTAAGGTTTGAGTGTCCTGTTCAAAAAATAAATAATCTATTGACTTGTAAGTTTATATAACTTAATTTTTAATAATGGTTATGTTTAACAACTGGCTCACAAAATCCTGAAAATGTAACAGTTGTGCCTCAGTCAGCACAAGCCGTCTTCAGCACAGCACTCATTTCTTCTTTAAAATATTAACATTGTATCGAGCTGCAGTGAGCTATGATCGCACCAGTGCACTGCAGCCTGGGTGACAGGGCGAGACGCCATCTATTAAAAAAAAAATTGTCATTTTTTTCCTTCTTTAACTTGCTTTTTACTTAAAAGGCTCTTTTCATCCAATCATTGGTTCTTTCACCCAGGACTCTGCCACCGTGCCACGTGCTGTGTTAGGAACCCACGCCACCGCCTGGAGGGGGCAGCATATGCTTCGGCCTCATTAGCTTACAGTCTAGAGAGGGAGGCTGTCAGTTACCAGGGTGACAGATAGATAAACGCTGTCAACACTCCAAAAACAAGAAAACCACTCACTGTAGTGAGGGCTGTAAAAGGAAGTAACAGGACGATGCACTAGAGATACGGCTGCAGGAGGCCGGGGGTGTGGATGTCGGCCTGCGGCAAGGAAGAACTTACTTGAGGTTCCGGTTGGGAAAGGCTCCTTCTGGGGGCTGAGGTCCGCTGAGACCCCAAAGATAAGAAGGGACTAGGTGTTCAGAGCTTAGCGAAAAAGAGTTGAAAAGGGGATACGTTCGCTTGGGTGCCATTTCCGTAAACTTTACAAACGTGCAGAACAGTTCTGTATGTTGTTCTTAGGAAAATCCTTGCATCCTGAAAATAGGAAGCTCCCCGCCAGGATGGCGGCTACCCTTGGAGGGAAGAAGGGGGAGAGAATGAGCAGAAGGAGGCAGAGAGGGTCTTCAACTGCCCATAGCAAAAGGAGAGAGAGATCTGGGCCATAGAAAACTGGTGTTAGTTTTTGCTGGCTGCAGCTGATGGGGACAGAGTTGTCATTTTTCTTTATAGTTTCTGAATAGCTTGAACTATCTTAGGATTATTATTTTTTTAGGAGTAGGGAAAAGAGGTTCTAGGCAGTGAAACTAAGCAGGTGTTCAGGCTCACTCTCAGCACATCGTGGCTACAGACTAGTGAAAGGGGGAGAGAGGCACAAGGTAAGTTGGGAGGCAGGCCGGGAGCAGTCACGTGGGCCTCAAAAGCCCAGACCATGGATACAGTTTTATTGTAAGTGCAGCTGATGCCGTCTTGAGCCGCTGAGTAACGTGATCTGATTTGCCTTGGGAAGAGATTTCTCTGCCGCTCTGAAATTCATTAAAAAAGGAAGCAAAGAAAGAAAGGAGACGGGAGAAACTGTGGATTAGACACAGTCAAAGAGATAATTAGTGAATTGGAAGAGAATTCAGAGAAATTTTCCCAGAGACTGCCTAGAAAGATAAAAGGAAAAATATGAAAGGGTAGTTAAAAGACATGGTGGATAGATTGAGCTATTTCCATATGTGCTTATTAGAAATTCTACCAGATGAGACTGGAGAACATGACTAAGAAGCTGTACTCAAAAGCATAATGGCTGAGAATTTTCCAGTTTTAAAAAAGAGAAAGAAGTCTTCAGTTGAAGAGTGCTCATCAAGTAATGAGGGAGAATTTCAAAAAAGTAGATCTCTACTTCAAAACCACATGGCAAAACTGCAGAAAATCAAGAATAAAGGGAAAGTCTTAAAATTGACTGCAGACAGATTACCCACAAAAGGACATTAGGCTAACAGTAGGTTGCTTTTGAGCTTATGGCTGTCTTTTTAGCAATCTTCAAAGTGCTGTAAGAAAGTAAAATTTAAGCAACCTAGAATTTCCTATGCAGCTGAACTCTGATTCAAAAGCGATGATGGAAATAAGGACATTTTTATTGAAGAGAAAGTGGCCCAGCCCCAAACCCCGAGGCTCTCGAACACGCAGAGGTTGGGGAGAGGAGGAGCCCTCTCAAGTCATGTACGCCCACTCATCCAGCAGAGACCATGGAGAGAGGACTGGATCTAGATTTTGATGTTCCAGTGGAGGCTGTTGGAAATACCGCTTGCTGGCCGTGGTGCTGAGTATTCTATCGAGACAGAGGAGGGAGGTGGTGCTGCCCACCTGCCTCCCAGGAATTCAAAACACCTGTGAAGGGGTTTGCGCCTCCTCTAGTGTGTCTAGTGGAATGGAAATGGGTGGAGGGTAGGTAGCAGGGAATCCTGACCCCAGACTGGGTTTCAGTCCAGTAGCAGCAGGGACATGTCAGGGACAGGAAAGACGCAGGGAGGTAAGGTAGCAGGTGGGGCCACGCCCTGGGCCCTGGGTCTGGAAGGAGCCCAAGGACGTGAGAGCGCCTCTAGGATGGCCCATTCTAGACTGTCTGTTTCTTCCAGATCGTAGACAAGAACAACCGCTACAAGTCCATAGACGGGTCAGACGAGACCAAAGCCAACTGGATGAGGTGAGTCCTGCTCTCTGCTGGTTTCCTGGGAGTGTTGCCTGCCTGTGACACCGAGTCCAAGGGAACGTACTGGGCCTATGGGGTCTTCAGTAGTGGAGGCCACTAAAGGCTGTGGGGCTGCCGTTTGCAGGGTTTGGGATGTATCTAGTTCTGGGGACCCTCCTGCTCCCCCAGACTTCCGCCAGGAGCTCTGGAGGAGGACCTGTAGCCAGGCTGGTGTTACGGGGACCCCTCGGGCTGTGCACTTGCGAGTGTGTCTGGCATACTCAGGCCCCAGGCTCCTGGCAGCGTTCCTGGGAGGAAGGGGAAAGTGTCCCCTGCCTAGGATGGTGGCACCTTCTCCCAGGGCAGGTTCCTGGGAACTATCCCAGTGAAGCCCCCAGCAGTTGTTTAAATGGCCCTCATGGAGGAGGAAGCTTTTGGCAAAGCCATTAGCTCAGTTTTTGACAGTGCCTGCTGCCCGGGCCTGATTGCTTTTGAGACTGGTTTTACCTTCCTGCAGATCATATGGGACAAAAATTAAAAAAAAAAAAAAAATTAAAGAGTTGTTTCACCTGCTCCTGTGTTTGGGACAGAAGTTTGCACCAGCAGGACCCTAAAGGCCAAGCAGAGAGAGCAGGAGAGTGGCCCGGGGTCTCCCGGAGGCAGCTGAGCTGAGCCTGGAATCGCAGGTCCGCCGTGGCGCTGCGGGCCTGTGCCTCGTGCCAGGGGCCCTGCGGGGTGGCGTCTGGGGGAGGTGGGGATGGTGGGGGATCAGGCGTGCCTTGTTCCCTACTTAGTGGCCTCTCTCTGGGGCCCAAGAGTGGTGACTTGCGGTTTGGATCTAGGTGGGAGGGAGGAGGCCTGTCTGGAGCCAGGGCACAGCTGCAGCAGGACCTGGGGCCTCCTGGTGGCGTTCATGCAGTTTCGTGGCCGTGGGTGCCGGGGCAGCGAGAGAGTGACGGTGCTTGGAGGAGGGAGTGTGGCGTGTTGCAGTCTGAGACGTTCCGAGCAGATGAGGGGACATTGGTTTGAGGTGGGGGGGTCAGTGAGGGGGTCTCCTGTGCCCTTCCCAGTGGTCCCACTGCCCCACCCCCTGGGCTCCCCTCTGAGCCCCTGACCGGCCGAGCGGCAGTTCACACCTCACAGAGCACCGTGGCGTCCGTCCTCTCGTGGGCTGGGGCAGCTGCTCTTGTTGCCATGTGACAGGTGCAGAATAGAGGTGCCAGAGAGGAGTGGGCCCTGGCCGTGCAGTGTGGGGACAGGCCCCACTCCCCCCGATCCCCGTTCACACAATCCGCTCAGACATTGGCCTGAAAGCGGCCCAGGAAGGTGGCTTGGCGCGCCTAACTCCCCACCACCGGGCCCAGGTCAGCTCGGCACGTGCAGTTGATCTCCGTGGTACTGAGGGTCTGGCCACGTGCTGGGCACCCGGGGCGGATGCCCGGCCCCGATAGGACTCGCACTCAGCACCACAGAAGTGACTTCCAGCACAGCTGCGGCAAGGGGCACAGATGGTGTGCTGTGAGGGCCCAGATAAAAGTTGGGGGGCCTTTGACAAGGGCCTTCAAAGGGGGCAGGCTTCTGTCTGGGGGCACTGTGAGCAAGTGGGGTCGAGGAGTCCAGGCAAGCCGTCGGGCGGCTGCGGCCTGGCCCAGGCGAGCAGAGGCGCGTGTGCGAGAGTCGGTGCTGGGACCAGGCTTCGGCGTTGCTGCCGTCCAGGTGCCAGGACTTTGGCCCAGAGAGCCGAGTCTGCCCACTCTCCACCCGCCTCTGATCTGTCCCACAACCCCAGAGAAGGGGAGTCGTCATCTGCACCAACTTAGCCATCACTGGGCACCCCGGAGATTCTGACTTAATCCCCTGGGACTTCTAAAGCACGTGTAGTGATTCCGATGTGCTGCTGGCATTGAGAACCATGCTCTGTGCCCATCTTCGTGCCACACTGGTCAAACCGAGGCCCAGGGCAGGGCAAGGTGTTGCCCAGGATCGTGCAGTCAGTGGAAGAACAAGGATCTGAACCTCTGACTCTGGACTCCCAGGCCAGTGTTCTTTCTGCTTGTGTGCAAGGGACTGGGCAAAGCATGGCTTCCTGGGCCTTGTGGGTGCTGGGGGCGGGGGGGTTCTGCTTCCAGCACCTTGCTTGCATGGTATCTGTCCGTTCTGCTCCCAGCCTGTCCTGGTCACAGTTGGCAGGCCCTCGTCTCTTGATGACCCAGAGCAGGTTGGGGTTGGGCGTGTGGCCCACTGTCATGGAGATGCGTCCCCCCCCACCCGGTAGCTGTCGGAGCGAGGGGAGAGCCAGTGCAGCTTGGAGACCCCCCTGCCCCTTCCCGGGCAGCTCCTCATTCGCAGACACTCTGGCTCGCACCGTCAGAGCCCCGGGCTGGGGATGATCTGCTGGAGTCAGTTCGTTTCTTCACAACGTGAGTGGCGGGCCAGGAAGGGAATGAGCCCTCACGTTTTGAGCTTGACCCGATGGATGGCCCCGTGCGCGGAGCTCTGCAGGTGCTGTTTCTCAGCCAGGGCTACTCCGTGCTCTGGGGAGGCATTGGGCAGTGTCTTGGGGCATCTTTGGTGGCCGCATCTGGGAGTGGATGCCGCTGGCTTCTGTTGGGTAGGCGCCAAGGATGCCGATAAGCGCCCTCCATTGCCGGGATGCCCCGCCCTGCACAAGGTTTTTCAGCCCCAAATGTTAGTAGTGGTGAGGTTGAGAGACCTGCGCTGAGTCGCCCCGAAGCCCTGGGCAGCGGCACTAGAGCTATCACGTAGTTTCACAGAAGGGAAACCGGGTTTACGCAGGTGCCATGGCTTGCCTGGGGCCGCTCAGCCTCTGGTCCCAGGTCTGTCTGAGTGTGAGGCCTGTGTCCCTGCTGCTGTCTTGGGCCGGGTGCCAGATGCCCGGCCTTCTTCTCCCCATCTTCCCGGCCCCGGCGTTCGGGCGGGTGGGCGGGGCGCTGAGGGCTGACGCTGCTGACCTCTCCCTGTGGTTCGGAAGCAGTCGGGGGGACGGATCAGGCTCCGGCTTTCCCTCCATACCCTGAGGTCTTCTCTCGGGTGGATTTTTAGAAACCTTTTAGCTAGTTAAAGGGTGAACAGAGCCACAATGTGGGGAAATTGAGTTCCAAAGCCACGGCAGGTGCCAGGTCAGAGGGAAGGGCTGTTCCGTGTCCCCTGCCCAGTGCCCCGGCCGCTCCGTGGAGGTGGAAGCTGGGGTCACTCCTGGTGTCCATCAGAGTGGAACTCGCCTCCCTCTGGAAGCCCACAGGTGCCTCCGATATTGCCACAGTGCCGTGGCAGCCCACCCCCAAAGGAGCACGCACTCCCGTAGGACGGGGACCTGTTTTCCTGCACGTACACAGAGGCGGGCACTTGGGGACTGGCGGGGCAGGGGAGAAAGCCACTGACAGGGGGAGCTTGCTGTGATCACATCTCAGTAACCGGGGGCACCTCCAGTGCCACACCCTGAGGCGACACACTGTTTAGGCTCCTCGGAGCCATTCTTTGGGCCGTGGGGCTCCGTGTAAATATCGCTGTGTAGAGGCCAAGAGCTAATCCTGATTCCAATAAGGACCTTTGTCACGAGCTTTCAGGGCTTTAAAGCTCTAGTACAGCATCATGCCTTTCGCTCCTTAGTGACAACTGAGAGGTCGGTGTGGTTGTTAGTCCCATTCCGAGGCAGGAAAGGTTAAATGAACTTGAACTGCCCCAGCTCTCACCGCTAGTAAGAGGAAAAGCAGGCCCTGAAACCGGCTTGAGTCCCGCGCTCCCACCCACTGCCACGTCTCCTCTTCCCAGCCCCCCCAGGACTAGGAGAAGGGACCTTCAATAGAGGAGGGTGTGGCGGGGCCAGGTGGCCCCAGGTGCCTCCTGGGCTCCCCAGCTGGGGGCCAGCAATTAGGAAGGAGGAGGACCACCCACGTTGACAGTCATTTACCCAATTGTGCTTTGTGGGATATTCAACCCAAGGAACGTGGCACCCCTGGCCGAGCGTAAGAGGAAGCCCAAGTTCTCCAAGGAGGAGCTGGACATTCTGGTCACAGAGGTGACCCACCACGAAGCGGTTCTCTTTGGGAGGGAGACCATGCGGCTCTCCCATGCTGACAGGGACAAGATTTGGGAAGGCATAGCTCGGAAAATCACCTCCGTCAGCCAGGTGCCCCGCTCCGTGAAGGACATTAAGCACAGATGGGATGACATGAAACGGAGGACCAAGGACAAGCTGGCCTTCATGCAGCAGTCCCTGTCGGGCCCTGGGGCCGGGGGCCGGGCGCCCGCCATCGTGCTCACAGCCCACGAGAGGGCCATCGAGTCAGCATTGCTCTCAGCCCGTGCGGGGCGCAGCTTCCCCAGGGCGGAACTGGACGGCACCGACAGCCCTTCGACCAGCTGTGAGTATCCGTGCCCCACACCCGCCGGGCTGTCCGCGCCCAGCCCGCTCCGCTCGGTCTCGTGCACCTTCGTCCCCTGCCCTCCTGTCCCTCTCCGCGCAGCCCAGTCTGTCCGTTCTCCCCTCCCGCTTCTGTCTCCTCTCCACCCCTTTTTGTGCGTTCATTCTAGAATATCTCCTGAGCATCTCTGTGCCAGCAGCTGGGAGGACGGCTGTGTACAAACCGTCCCCACGCTGTGCTCTCAGGGAGGTCCTAGACTCACGGGAATAAACCAACTTTAAATAATCCCACAAGTAAACTCATGATGAAGGGATGAAGGACAAATGAGTCTAGCAAGTCCCAAAGGCGGGGCTGGCTTCACAGGCACAAGACCCTGCAGTCCCAGGGGCCCTGCTGGGTTTAAGGCTCTGCTAGTGTCATCTGGACATGCTTAACAATCTTTGGACCAGGGGCCCCGGGTCTTCCCTTTGCACTGGGCCCTGCAAGTTACGAGGCAGCTCTGTCTGAGAGTGAGGAGCGGTGGACGCTGGCTGTGCTGGGGGCTGGGGAGGGATCCCTAAGGAGGTGGCAGGAGGCTGGACGTGCAGGGTAAGAGTTAACCAGGCCAGGCAGCAGCGTGGGGCGCAGAGGAGGGGAGGGGAGAGCATGCAGGCAGAGAACAGCATGTACAAGTCTCTGCTTCAGGAAGGCGCTTGGCACGTTCCAGGAACAGCGAGAAGCCAGGGAAGCCCGAGCGTAGCCGGCGAGGGGGAAGGGGCTTGAGACGAGGCAGCCAAGTTGTCAGGGCCCCAAGCGGTGGGAGGATCAGTTCCTTTCTGTGTCTGGTCCTAACTGCTTTGTTGTTTCCTGCACTTGCGCTCCTGTGCCATGCTGCCCACCCCGCTCCTCTCTACCCACTCTAAGGCTGTCTCTAAGCTCTCTGTCCTTCTATCTGTCCCCCCTTCTCCTCCCATATGCGTCCCTGCCCCCCCTCTGCTCCCTGCATCTCAGACGCACTTGGAAGCCGGGCCCAGCGGCTAGGGCGGGTGTCCCTTGGGGCTGGAGTTGTAGCTGGGGCTCACCAGACAGGGGAGCCGTCGAGGCCCTTCTGTGCCCCCAGCCTCGGCCTCTGAAGGAGACCGTCTGCCTGAGGGGCCCGAGAGGTGGGAGCAGAGCAGGAGGGGCTGTAAGGAAGCAGCCACAGCCCAGCCCAGGGAAGGTGGTGCACAAAGACTCACGCCTTCCCTTCCCAGGCCCCTGCCGTTGGGATCCGCTCATTTCCTGTTTGGCTGTGGCTCCTGACAGGTGGCAATGCACAGAGTCAGATTTTCAGGACTGGAGAGGAGACCATCTAGTTTGACTTCCTTGCTACCCAGACGAGGAAGGTCAGCTCCAGAAACAGAGGTGGCCCTGAGCTCGATCCAGAACCAGGGTCTGCCAGTATCCTGGGAATCGGTGCTTTCCTAAGTCTTGGGGTGCTTCCACTGAATTGTGAGCAAAAAGAAGGGGGGCCAGTACCCAGGAAAGCCTGTTACCCGAACCCGCTCTGCTCACCGCCGCGTCTCCCTGAGACTGAAGGCAGCAAGGTTGCCAGAGACCTGGCTGCCAGGGAGCCGTGCATGGCAGTCAGGCGGAGCGCCCCATGCGGAAGGCTCCGCCAGCCCCCTTCCCAGCCAGCACAGCTGCTGCACTCAAGCCCGGCTTGGTGGAATGAGGCCCCGGCAGGGAGGGAGCCTCGCGCCTTGCAGCGCTGGCTGTGCCAGGCTGTGTCTCTGGGAGCTCCTGGCTGCTGCCCCCCCACGGAGGGCCAAGAGGCACTAGCTCCTACTGGGCTGGCCCAAGTGACACCCCGGGACTCTGGGGAAGCACAAGGCGACCTGTAGGGTAAAGCTGGGTGTCCTCCCTGTCACCTTCCTGGGCGTGGTCCTGAGTTTAGCCCCACAGGCACAGGAGGTGAGGATTTGCCTGTAGGTCCGGTTTTTTCATCTCTGAGTGGGAATCAGTCCGTACCGCTGCTCGCCAGAGAAGGCATGGGTGGGACGGTCCCTGCAAGGTCATGGGTGGGGGCACGAGCCAGACCTGGCTACCTGCCTTGGGGGTTGAGGGGGGCGTCAGGGCTGGCTGCAGAGGGGGCTGCCTTGCTCTGCACCCATCCTGCCCGTTTTTCCCGCCTGTCAGCGTCCCCCTGCGGAGATTTAAAGTTGCAGATTCCAACAGGGCCACCAGGTGGCCCCAAGCAACTCAGAAACGGGCCCAGGGAGGCTGGAGCTCAGAGGGCGGAGAGCATCTTGGCACCTGTCAGCCTTGCCGAGTGCCTTTGTACCTGTTCTCCTGTTTATCACTCTTTTTAGCTACCCGGCTAGGTGGCCAAGTGGTGAGGTAGGTAGACAGGACAGGCACCATCTTTACTTTGCAGAAAGTTAGTTGCAGAGAGGTATAGTGACGTGGCTGAGGTCACGAGGTGCTGGGTTGACATGCTGTCACTGGGACTGGGGTCTCCTCTCCACGTCCCCCGGCCTGGGCTCCTCCGCGCTGGAATGTAGCCATTTCCGGGAGAGGAGGGGAACCGGGCACTGCTCATGCTCACTCTTTCCCGGGGCGCCTGGCCCGTGCACCTCAGGGATTTGGTTGTAATCATTTGTCATTTGTTTCTGTCCCCCAAGATGATGAAGATGAGGAGGCACCTGGGCCCTCAAGGCAGCCTCTTCGAGTGCCCCTGCAGCAGTCTCCGGAGGAAGAGGCCCAGCTGGCCAGGCCCGCCCTGCTCCGTTCATCCTCCTCCTCAGACCAGTCCGAGACAGTGGGCCCCAAGCCAGAGGCCCTGCCCCGGCCCTCGCCCCAGGCCCAGGCTGCCTGCAGGACCCCTCGGCCACACCCCAGCCCGCCCACCACGGGCCTTGACTGGCAGCTCCTCCACGCCCATGCCCAACAGACCGAGGTGTTCCGGCAGTTCTGCCAGGAGCTGGTGACAGTGCACCAGGACATGGCCAACAGCATGCACGTCATCGGCCAGGCCATGGCCGAGCTGACCAGCCGTGTCGGTCAGATGTGCCAGACGCTGACAGAGATCCGGGATGGGGTTCAGGCGTCTCAGCGGGGGCCAGACGGGGCAGCCCCCACGGGCTCCACCCCCCAGGCCACCCAGGCCCAAGCCCCCCTGCTGGAGCCCCCACCAGCGCCCCCAGCGCCAGCCCCCACACGGACTACCAGGTCTCGGAAAAGAAAGCACCATTTCTAACCTGGCCAGTCTGCTCTAGGAGGAAGAATGATGAAAGAAGGGTGTCTGGCCTTGCAACAGCGGCTAGTATCTGGTGTCCAGGACCGATGACCCTTACAGGACATTGGGGGCACTGCCACCTCCTCACCGAGTGCAGATCGCTGCCTGGTGCCCCAGTAGCACGTGTTCAGCCCCATTCCCTCATCTTTGGCGGATGCTCAAGGTGCAAGAAAAGCTACCTGCCTGACGCTTGCTTGGCCTGGAGGATCACTGTCCTCTTGGTCTATGTCCCATGGCGGCAGCAGGCCCGGCAGGGAAGGGGGGAGCAGGCCTTGCTGCGTGGGCAGCATCTGAAGGGGCTGCTGCATCCACCTCCCAGACCAGGCATCACCCCAGCCCCGTCCTGCTGCTTTGGAAGGGGCCAGGCCTAAGGATGGGCAGGTTGAGTCTGCCCTTCAAGAAGGGGTCCTCCCTTGTCCAAGAGGGTGGTGCCTTGGCCCTCCGCTTGCCCTCGTGCCTGTGCTCAGCTGCTGTGCTTGCCTTTTGTGGAGTGGGGAGAATGGGAGGATGTCGGAGGAAGGAAAAGACAATCCTGCATTCATAGAGAGCACTTTATGCCTTTCCCCACCCTTGCAGAGGGTTCTTGTTGGGTTCTCAGGACAATCAGCGAGGCAGCCAAGTTGGATATGATTATGATCATTACCATTATCATCTGCATTTTATCGATGACAAATGATACAGCCAGTTAGTGGGGGGCCAGGACTGGCAACCAGAACTGTGGATTTTTCCAGCTTCCCTGTCCAAGGCCAGATCTGGAATAGTGGGAAGAAAGGTCTCGCCCTTTCCTGGCCTCTGCCCCTGCCGCAGCTCTCCTGGGCGGAGTGGGAGGCAGTAACAGCACTTGGGAGGTGAGTCTACATCCCACCCTGGCCCTGGGGCTCACAGCCAGTGGCTGGGGAGAGGCAGGGCCCGGATCAGGAGCTGGAGGGCAACCCCCTCCTCTGGCTTCTGTAAGAACTCAGAGCCCAGCAGGGCTTGTATCCCATTCCAGGTTCCAGCATGCCTTGCCTCTGCTCGCTTGGGCTGCGTACGCACTAGCTACACACATCTCTAGCTTCGTGTTTCATTTTGGAGTGTGCGGAGGGAGCCAGGTTCTTAGCATCAGGGAGGGAATGGCAGGTGGCAGATGCAAGCTTTGCTCTGACCTGGGTGCAGCTCAGCTCTGTGTCCTCTTCGCTCCCTGGCCTGAGGCTGACGCTAGCAGAACTCCCCCAGCCCACCCCTCCACCCTCCCGTCCTGCCCCTAGTGCCCTAGTGGGAGCCAGGGGACCGCTGTGCCAGCGCCTGCCGAGGCTGTTCCTGGAGTGCTGCTCGTAAACCCAGACCCAGCCTTGTCCAGCGTGGGGAGCACAGAGGGCAACCGAGATGGCCCTGCACCCTGGAGTCCATCTCCACCTTCTGTGGTTCTTTGGGGGTTCCTGCTCCCCCAAACTGAACACTCCCCTGTCCAATAGCCGGAAGGCTTGATTATTGCCTGGAATCGCCCTGCCCTCCTATGCTGGAATCAAAGATTGCCTTCAGAAGTATTTTTGTTAAGATGGCAATAAAAAGGAATCAATCTCACACTTTGAACACACGCAGTCTCCAGGATCGTTCTTTGGTGTATACTCTCTTTCTCTGCTTCCTGTGAAATCCTCAAGGCCCCCAAAGCAGCGGTTAGATGGTTCAGGAAAGGCATGTTGGCGAGGAGGGTCCCGGTTCCCCTCGAGCTCCCAACTGCGCAGGCTCACGGCTGCCCCGTGTGCGGCAGGCACGGCGCTAGCCTCAGAGGACGGGCGGCGCGCTCGGCTGAGGAGACTAAGCCACCATGCGCGAAACCGTGCAGTTACATGCCGTTTCTCTGCACCTCAGAAGTGAGATGTTGCTAAGTGAATTTCACCTTTTGTTCCCTAAAAGTAAGTTAGGGATCCTGGGGAAAAATCACCACTAATGACAGGAGACCCCAGAAGGGTCAGGGGCTGTCCATGTGTCAGTGCACTTTAGGGACCACCCTGGGGCGTGACCCTCCCCCTGACCCTAGTGTCTGTCTGGCACAGGTTAGGCCCTGCCCACCTGGACCTGAGGCTCCTCGAAGTAACTGCTTCCTCCGGTTCTCACGGGGCCTCCTCACCTGTGCATCGCCCTGGCTTCCTGCCAGTCACGGGAGAGCTGCTCCCAGGCAGGAAATCCCCACATCTTGACCACAGGTCCCCTTTCTAGAGGGTCTGCCCTACCTTTTGCGTCTTAGAATCCAGGCTGTCCTCTGTAGTTCTTGGCCAAAAATTATGTCCAAGGAAATGATGACCATTCAACTTGTAGGCAATACAAAGATGCCATGAAAGCAGGCCTGGGGTCTTCCACCCCAAGGACAATGTACTCAGCAGTGACTGGCTGCTCGTGGGGAGGCAGGGGGCCAAGCTGGGAGGAGTGAAACAGAGCTAGTGTCAGAGGGAGAGGGACAGTGAGGTGTAGAGACTCATCGAGTAGGGCTGAGAAAGATTGCAGTTTCTGTTTCTTGGCTTCGGTGGGGACTTTGGTGCTAGCACATTAGGACACGAAGAGGAAAGCAGGGTGAGCGGAGGCTGGGTGGTGGCCTGTGGGAGGCCAGGCGACCACCTGGTGGGTGGGTGCAGGACCCAAGTCCCTCCCAGCCCGGAGACCCACATGCACGTAAGAACAGAGCCCAGCCTCTTCTCAGCCAGTCTTCGCTATTTCTGCCTCGCCGACCGGGGCAGCTTCCTTTCCATCGGAGAGATACCCGCTAGAAGCCGTGGTGTCAGATCCTGGCCTTTGTCAGGCCCCTCTGATAAAATAGATGCCCTGTGGGTTTTCTTCTCTTTTGAGCTGGAACTGCTGGTCACTTCCTGACCCAGCTGGACATGTGGTGCCCTTGATAAGACACAGGGGTGAGAGGTCTGAGAATTGTCGTCTTCGTGCTTATCCGTCCAGGACTCGGGGGTCAGTGAGTAGGTTGGAATAAAAACACTCCGTTGTCACCAGGACAGGGCCAGTCCAGAGTCCCCCACAGCCAGTGGCCGCAGCACTGCCGCCACTCCTTGACTGCTTCAAAAGCCCCTCGTGGTGTGAGCTGGGTTCGAAATGCTGTCAGATCAGCACTGGCATTTGCAGAACAGCCTCTGCTAGACCTTCTCTCCAGGCCGCGTGACCCGGCAGCTCCTCAAACCTCTTTGCAGAGGGCCGATCGGCCACAAAGAGTAGAAAGATGTTTCCCTCCCTGCAAGCCTTCCGCTCTTTGCAGAGGGCTCTTGCTCCCCCGTAGCCGTGGCATGGTGCTTCATAAAGGGGTTGTCGTGAATGGGGACAGAAGGGTTGTGAGAGTGAGTGGGGCCATCAGGTACTACCTTAAAACACTTAAAAGGGGCAGGCTTAATTAGAGGTAACGGGTTTGGGGACTTAGCTGGCTCCATTTAGCTTTGCCTCAAAAATGCTGTAACATAAACATCTTGTCGGGGAATGGGTGGTGGCGATTCACCAGGAGTTGTCATTCATACCCTGTTTCAAATGCCAAACTTCAAAACTACCGAATATAAGAAAATGCCAAACAAATTTCCATCTGCCTTTGAAAATACTTTGTGATCTACACGAAGCCTTGGGGTTGTCTTTGTAAATACTGATTCTTATCGGGCAGAAGAGGACCAGAGGATGGAAAGGGAAATTGACTTGAATAAACCTTTTGACACACCATTAGAAGTTGCTCTTTCACATAAATAAATCCCTGATAGGAACATGTTCCTCATCTATCTTTTTTTCCTTAAGGTTGAGTGGCAGGGAAATAATTCTAGCTTTTAGAGCTTGATGGCTGTTTAGAAACTGAAAAAAGAAGAGAAGTTGGTTTTCTCCTATCGTGCTCTGTGATTTAGTCTTGTGAAAAAAAAAAGCTGAATGAATGGGTTCCCTTCTGTATCTGGGAGCAGGACAGTTTGGAACGACATCATTTCTGTTCTGTACTCACCACAAGGCTGATTATTTTTAGATGTCAAATCCCATACTTTCACTAAATTGGGGACTGGAAATATTTTGCGTATTCAGAAGAAATCTCAGATATGGAGAAAAGGGTAGACTCTGCATTTGGAGACTGGAGATTGGGAAGTATTCATCTGGAATAACTTCTCTCTGCTGGGGGCCGTCTTTTCCTTTGTACCATCATGGTTGGCTGCAGGGGAATCGCCCTGGTGTCTCCACAGCTCAGGGAGACCGAGGCTCGTGTCAGATGCTGATGAGAACGCAGAGGTGTTGAGGCTGAGTGAGATCCGTACAAGATGCAAGTTCTGGGGATCTAAGCATCGTGAATCTTGCGGGTTCCACACCCCAGGGTGGAGCCCGTGACTCACTTCTCTTCAGAGGGCGAAGCAGCCAGAGCTAGTGTCTGTTCTCCAGTCTGCCTGATTCTCACTCCCCCGGGGGCTTGCTACATCCTGCTGCCAGAATGAATTGTTCCCTGGACTCCCATGGTCCCCTTTGAAAGGCAGTAGCCTCCTCCAGGGGTCCCCAGATGAGAAGGGCAGGATGCAGGTGAGGGCGGATGGGGCGTCTGGAATGCAGATCCCCAATGCTGCTGGCTGTGCCCACGGTCACCGTGTACTGGAATTGGCATTTGTGTATTTCTTCTCTTTGTATGTATGTGTGTGTGGGTGGGTGAGCGGGCGAGGGGGTGGGTAACAGTAATAATCACTTGCTGAGGAAAACTTGGAAAGTGCACAAAATTACAAAAAAAGATCCACCTATAACGGATAATCACAGTTAAAACATTGGTATATTTCCTTCAAGTAGTTTACCGAGGCTGGTTTTTAAAGCATTCCTGGAGCCAGAGTGTAAACAGCTTCCAGCGCTCTTGTTCTCACGCTACATTCTATCAGCACCGTTTTTCCGTGTCTCGAAAGATTCTTTGAAAACATTTTTCTATAGATGAGCAACATTCCATAGTATGAATGTAACATCATTTATTAAATCATTTCCTTTAGTAGACATTCGGATGTTTTTTCTTTTGCACTAGCTAGTGCACACGGTGATACAACCAAGCGTAGTGGTAGGCAGGGTCTGCAAACTTAATCCACAGCTTATTTTTATTGACTCATGTTCCCAGTTAGTTTCCCAAAGGGTTGTGCCAGTTTATTCTGCACCATCAGAATGCAGATGTTACCATTTTAAAAAAATCTGTGCTGATGAGACAATGTGCTACTTTGTGTTTCTTATTAGCGATGCTGAATACTTTTCATTTGTTCATTATCCATTTGAATTTTTCTGTGAATGATTGTTTCCTCCATATGATTCCAAATACAATTCCTTGGCTTACGGACAGCTTTGATTTCTTTCTTGGCTTTTGAAGCAAACCATAGCATAAGGAAAATAAGTTTATTTTTGACTACAAATTTCCTAGATGCTTACGTAGCGTAGAGCTCTAAAACTCCAAATAATTTCCTCTTGCCTTTGATCTGTCCACCTGCGCCCATTGGCAGATGTGACGTCATCCCACCTTTGGGAGGTGGGTAAGGAGGCGGGTTGGGTGTGGGAAATGGCATTTTGGTGAGACTGGGTGAAAGCCATGGATTCTGAGGGTTTGACAGAACTTTCAAGGTTATCTGGGCATTGCTGTGTTGGTGCTTTACCTGCCCACATAGGGCCATGAGTATGTGGGAAGAGCATAGGCCTCAAGGCTCCATCTCCCATTTATTGGCTGTGTGACCTTGGGCAAGTCACTTTGCCTCTCTGAGCCTCAGTCTCCTTAATCATTTAGTGGATTAACCAGTGGTTGCCGACCTGCTGTTGTCTCTCATTTCTCTTCCTCTCCTGTCCCCATTGGACCCCTGTTTGTTTTAAAGATTTTGATCTTTAGCATTTATTAATTGATGTCTTGAGCCCCCTTGTCACAGGGGTTGTTTCTGTTAGGCTTTATGAAATACTGGAATCAGTTCAAGGATACCACCTTTACCACCGTCAGAGGCCTGTGGGTGTCTGGGGACCCCTGAGGTTACAAGTCAGTGAGGAGTGGGTGGGATGATCTCTCAGTTTTCCAATCACCTGTGTATCTGGCGTTGAATTTTATATTTTTCATAGCCTATGAGGCAAGCAGCGAAGGTGTCATTTTGAGTCTCAGAGAACAGATTCTTCGAGGTTCATAGACTTGCTCGAGGTCACGCTGGGCAGCGATGTCAGGACAGGGGCCGGCTCTGGCTGGAGCTCCTTCCCTGGACAGCTGCTTTGCCGACGTTGACACGTGCCCACGGGCTTGGGGACTTCTCACCGTCCGCACTTGCCCAGCAGTGCGCCGGCACCAGCAGGCACTCGAGGAAGGGTGGCCCGAGCGTTCTCACCTGTCCCCCTCGCCCCCAGGTACGTGGCCATCTCCCGGGAGGAGCGGGAGCAGAACCTGCTGGCGTTCCAGCACAGCGAGCGCATCTACTTCCGGGCGTGCAGGGACATCCGGCCTGGGGAGCGGCTGCGGGTCTGGTACAGCGAGGACTACATGCAGCGCCTGCACAGCATGTCCCAGGAGACCATCCATCGCAATCTGGCCAGAGGTGAGTGCCCACGCGCCCGCCGCCGGGCCCCAGGGGAGGCCGGGAGAGCTTCTCATGGAGCTTCCTAAGAAAACCGATGGGGAATGCAGTTCCCCGGCAATGGGAAGACCCAGAGCGATTCAGGGGACAGATGGCCGAGGTCTGAGCAGCAGCTCTAGGCCAGCCAGTGGCCGCCCCGCTGTGCCCTCCTCCCCCAGAAGTGGTCTCAGGGACCCCTACCACACATGACTCAGAGCATCAGTGACAGAGACAAGACCCCACACCCAAGCACGTAAGTTTAATCAAAATGTATCCCATTTCCTCAATTCAAATGGATGGAAAGATGTCACAAACCACTCCGCCTCAGTAACAACAGCAATGATGGGTAGCGTTTACTAAACACTTGCCGTGTGCTGAGCAGGTTTTCTGCACCCCCCCATGTCATCATCACAACAGTCCCACCCCCCATCAGTGCGCTGTGAGAGCTAGATGGAGTGGTGAGCGTGACGCGTGTAGAACGATGCCCACCTCGGTCACAGTAAACCCTCAGCCCTCTGTTATGAACTTTTCTTTTTTTTTTTTTTTTTTTTTTTTTTTTTTTTTGAGACAGAGTCTCACTTTGTTGCCCAGGCTAGAGTGAGTGCCGTGGTGTCAGCCTAGCTCACAGAAACCTCAATCTCTTGGGCTCAAGCGATCCTACTGCCTCAGCCTCCTGAGTAGCTGGGACTACAGGCATGTGCCACCATGCCTAGCTAATGTTTTCTATATATATTAGTTGGCCAATTAATTTCTTTCTAATTATAGTAGAGACAGGGTCTCGCTCTTGCTCAGGCTGGTTTCGAACTTCTGACCTCTAGCAATCTGCCTGCCTCGGCCTCCAGAGTGCTAGGATTACAGGCGTGAGCCACCGCACCCGGCCTGTTATGAACTTTTCATGCTCATGATCCCATGTGGATTGTTTTGCCCATCTTACAGCTGTGCAAGCTGAGCATCAGATACACACAATGATTCATGCAGGGGCACGTGGCTAGGAAGGGCAGAGCTAGGTTTCTAACCCACACCTGTCTGCTAAGTTCTAACCTATGTGGCCTCCCAGACAAACCAGTCTCCTCGCTGCCTCCTCCTTGTCTCATTACCAGAAGCCCTAATGATATGATGTGAAAGGACAGTGTCTGTCAGAAGGTTGGATGGAGGTGGGGAGGTGGCCTTAGACACGGGGAGCCTGGAGGGCAGGGTGTCCATCAGGCACCCTTCAGATGGTTGCAAGTGGTCTTAAATACCCCCAGCCTCTAGCCCTTTACTCCATCCTTACCCTGGCCAGAGAAAACTGGTGAGCCCAGGTCCTTCTTCCAAGGGGATCTTCTTTGCACCAAAGCCACACATCCCAACACCCAGAGTCCCTCTGGTGCCAGGGACCACAGCTGTGCCTAAGCCCCACCATGTCATGTTCCCGACCAACCTACTTATTGGAATTAAATCTTCCTTTGGGATATGAGTGGAGAAGACGAGAAGGGACTAGGGGTAACGTATCGAGATTAAGCTGTCTTTAAAAAACGAAAGAGAACTAAACAAATTGTGACCATTGAGTGCGCAGCTGCTGCCTGACTTGGTAAAAGGTATCTGGTGATTGCATGGGCAGTGAGAGACGCGATACACATATCCATCTCTTGTCTTCTTTGCGTCTGGGGGTTGGGCACGTGTCGATTTTACTTGAAGGCACGCGTCTGTGATAAGATTGCAATGCTTTCCATGTGACCTTTGGAGATGCCTCATGTAAGAGTGTCTGGCACATAGTAGGTGCTCAATAAATCTTTCTTAAATGGATAAAAGAAGAAATGAATAAAGACCACTGAGAAGCTTCCAAAAGACTCATACCACCAGAAGAAAAGAAAATCAAGAGAAGTCACATCTGAGAACACAGGTTTCGTCCCTTGGCCATAACCTTCTTGTATTCTTCTGGATTCTCAAGGCCCTTTATTTCCCTGCGTCTTCCCCAGCATGCATAAGGCTGCACCACCCTCAGAGACCCCTGGAGACAGAGAAGGGAGTGAGCTTTCAGGAGTGGTTCTGGGGAGGCACGTCGGACAGACTTGAAAGGACAAACAGCGAGACGAGCGAAGATCCAGATGGGAAGGGTGTCTGTCCCGGCCAGGCTGAGCATTGGGAAGCGGGAAGGAAACGGGAAGCCACAGCGGGGCAGTGGCAGAGCTGCGGTGGTCTTGGCTCGGAAGCCCTTGGGAGAAGCCTGGGAGCTCCGTGGCTTTTCCACGTGTGCTTCTGTATCGGCAGCTTCAGCAGACTCTTAGTGCTTCCGTGCTGTCTCGGATTGCTGTGCCCATCCTGCTCCAGAAGGGCGAGCCCTGCGCCCTAAGGTCTTACCTAGGAGGAGGCTTCTTTGTAATTGTAGGCTGCCAGAGCATGAATTATTAGTTCTTACTAAGTAGGGACATTGGTTGGGGCCAGAGCTGCTTCCTGAAGACAGTGTAAATTATTCCTTTATGGTTATCTTTGAAGAATAGAATGCAGCTGAAGCTTATATTTTAAAAATTCATATTATTTGATCTGTTTTGAATCGTTGATTTACTTTGAGGGTTTTCTGCTTGTTTTTTGTTTTTCCATATTGTATGGAGGCTTTAGAATCAATTTCATATGACTTAAGAGGTCTTTTTTGGCCCATAGATTTTTCTAGAAACCTTAATCCAACAAGGTCTCTGGCTCATCCTAGGAAATTTGAGCTACCTTATTTTTAAGCAACAATGAAGAATCTCTGGTGAGGTACAGCTTTGACCCCCAAGTGTCCTCCACTGTTCGCTGCCTGATTGGTCCATGACAAGGTGAAAAAGGGTGGCCCTTGATTTTTTGAGAGTCTCCGTGGGCAAGTGCCATATCTAATCTATGAGACAAACGTTGCATTTTAGAAAGTTCTCTCCATCACTCCCCTTTCTGCAGCTCGGCTGTTATAGAAATGCAGGTTGTGGGGGGTGGGGGGGTGGCTGCCTGATTTCCAGAAGCCTCAGAGAGAAAATTGCCCCTTATGCTTTCATCCTGAATAGATCACTCTCTTTTGCGCTGTTACCTGTAGAAAACCTGGAGTCATACATGCAGCAGGGCATGGCACCCCATGCCAGCTGTGGGTAGCCGAGCGTGGAACATCTGGATTGCTCGTGGACAGCCCTTAGGGCTCCACTCAGAGCCCTAAGTTAGCAAATGTAGCTATCAGAGCCTAATTACAGCATAAATTCAGGTCAAGGCACTGCTCAGTGTCACGTCACCCCGACTTCCGAATCCCACAGGCTGCCGCGGGACCTTCTGAGGGCTGAAGAGAGGCCGCCGCCTTCCCAGCATCTCCCCCAGGGAGCACGGGCTGTTCTATGGCGGTTGATGAAACTGTGTTGGCCACTTTAAAGAATCAAGCTAAAATCGTTCATTCTTGGGGAGCTCATCAAAGTCTTTGGAATAATTCAAAGTCAACCGAAGTAATTCACATGACAGAAACAGAAAAGGAAACATCCTTTGAATTGTCAGGGAAGGCAACACGGCTGTATGTGGAGGCTGCGTTGGGTCACCCTGGCCACCCTGTCCTTTTTCTTGTCGGAGGCTGCCATCGTGGGCATCCCTGTCCTCCCTTTCTTCCAGCCTTAGTCGTCAGTGAGAACCGCAGAAGTTTGGATCATGCTGTCTCACCTATCCCTAGTCTTCCGATTGCTGGGAGAATCAGCAAGGACAGTTGCTATAGGATGGACTTTTCCCTAAGTGGGTTGTCTCAAGAGCAGCCAGGCAGGAGGCAGGAGCGAGGCTCCTGGTGTTTCACGTGTACCTTTTACCAAGTCGAAGCAGCGTCTTGTCATTGCTAGGGCTGGGGACCTATGCTCACTGGCCCCCAGGTATGTTCCCACCGCCCAGTGTGTTCAGTGGGATGGCATCTTCTAGGGTCATAGGATGTCCAGCCCCTTTAAAAAAACTTGTGATTACCCTTCCCTATAGACTGCTCTTAACTTGTAAGTTTTATGCTTCTATACATGAGGCTTCTTCGAAACTGTCTCTTTAAAAAAGGTCTTTCCACTTTCGGGTCCTGTGACGCCAGCTCCCACGATCACCCAGTGATCCACCTCTCCCTGTAACACCTGCCCCACGAGGCCAGACTCAGAGGGATGTGTCAGGCGACTTCCTAACAGGAGGCCGGCTCTGTTTTCTGTTGGTTTCTCCAAGTCGGGGATTTTCCCCACTTCCTTACGCCCTGGTTTTCCTTCCTAGGAGAGAAGAGATTGCAGAGGGAGAAGTCTGAGCAGGCTCTGGATAAGCCAGAAGACCTGAGGGGTCCCATTCAGCTCCCCGTCTTGAGACAGGGCAAAAGTCCCTACAAGCGCGGCTTTGACGAGGGGGACGTTCATCCGCAGGCCAAGAAGAAGAAAATCGACCTCATTTTCAAGGATGTGCTGGAGGCCTCGTTGGAATCGGCGAAGGTGGAAGCCCACCAGCTGGCACTGAGCACCTCGCTGGTCATCAGGAAAGTCCCCAAGTACCAGGACGACACCTACAGCCGGTGTGCTACGACCATGACCCGTGGCGTGCAGAATGTCGGCCGGACCCAGGGGGAAGGGGACTGGAAGATCCCCCAGGGGGTTTCCAAGGAGCCGGGCCCACTGGAGGATGAAGAAGAGGAGCCTTCGTCATTCAAGGCTGACAGTCCCGCCGAGGCCTCCCTCGCCTCTGACGCCCACGAACTTCCCACCACCTCCTTTTGCCCTAACTGCATCCGCCTAAAGAAGAAAGTCCGGGAACTGCAGGCAGAGTTAGACATGCTTAAGTCTGGGAAGCTTCCCGAGCCCCCCGTATTGCCACCACAGGTACTGGAGCTCCCAGAGTTCTCAGACCCTGCAGGTAAGTTGGTATGGATGAGATCATTGCCGGAGGGACGAGCTCCCGGCGGGCTGTGTGGAGGGTAGCCTAACACTGCAAAAGCCACCTTCGGGGAGACCGAGGAGTGTGACGTGGCGGTGGCCCCTCTGTGGGTGGGAGCCTGCATCCTCGCTGCCTCTGACAACCCGCTGCAGCTCTGGCTGGATGCTCCATGTGTCGCCCTTGTATCCTCCTTGTCAATAAAGGAAGTTCCGCTGCAGAAGGGGTGTGTGCTGTGTTCTTGACCCATTGCCTTTCTGTGGTGGTCCTGCTGGTTTCTCAGCCCAAAGCTCAACTCCGAAACCCAATCTTTCTCTCTCCCCTGTCCCAAGCAGGGTGTCCTGCCGGGGAGATCTCACGGCTCCCCAAACTCAGTCTAGGAATGCAGCCCCGTTCCTCTCTTCCTGAATCTCTGTTCTGCCACCCATGGTCCCAGTTCCCCTACCTGGACTTTTAGGACAGACAGCCCGGGAGTGAGCCCAGGGTCCAGTGTGTTCCCCTGCATGCCTTCGCCCTTTTCTGTTGGCCGCCTGGACCTTTTAGAGTTGGTCGACAACCAGGGAGGTTTTTCAGGTCACATCTGCAGCCGAGTGAGACTGTTTACACAGCACTTCCTCTTTTAACCACATCCCTTAGCTCAGAATGAGATGCTTTTTAGATATTCAAAGCATGCACCTGAACTAAACTGCATTTTGATCCCGAAATCACTGGAGGCCATACCCAAGCTGCCTTCATTCACCTTAGTGGAGGGCAAACGCACGCAAGTCCTGAAGCTGTAACTTTGAGGTGTTCGATGTGCTGCTCTCCCGACCCGGGCCGCGCCAGGCAGGGAGCATTTGAGTCCCTTGAGCACCTGCACGTGGAGGGCGAGGGCAGGTGGCCTGCAGCATGGTGGAGGTGATAGAGGCCACGGTGGACCATCCACAGAGAGAAAAAGTTTACATGGGAGAACAAGGGTGCTTAGAAATAAATTCTGGGCTGGATTCGCTCTTTCCTAGGCTTCCATGGACTTCTGTCTCTCACAGTGCAGCACCTGCCTTTCGGGCAGTGTCTCCTGGTCCTTTTGGAAAAACCTGTGTTTTTCCAGCAGGTGTGAATGTGTCTTTCCCATCTGTCTTGCAGCCTCCGAGAGCATGGTCTCCGGCCCCGCCATCATGGAGGACGACGACCAGGAGGTGGATTCGGCAGACGAGTCCGTCTCTAACGACATGATGACTGCGACCGACGAGCCCTCCAAGATGTCGTCCGCCACCGGGCGCCGGATCCGGCGCTTCAAGCAGGAGTGGCTGAAGAAGTTCTGGTTCCTGCGGTACTCCCCGACCCTCAACGAGATGTGGTGCCACGTCTGCCGCCAGTACACGGTGCAGTCCTCGCGCACCTCCGCCTTTATCATCGGCTCCAAGCAGTTCAAGATCCACACCATCAAGCTGCACAGCCAGAGCAACCTGCACAAGAAGTGCCTGCAGCTGTACAAGCTCCGCATGCACCCGGAGAAGACGGAGGAGATGTGTCGCAACATGACCCTGCTCTTCAACACCGCCTACCATCTGGCCCTCGAGGGCAGGCCCTACCTGGACTTCCGGCCGCTCGCCGAGCTGCTGAGGAAGTGCGAGCTCAAAGTGGTGGACCAGTACATGAACGAGGGCGACTGCCAGATCCTCATCCACCACATCGCCCGGGCCCTGCGGGAGGACCTGGTGGAGCGCGTCCGCCAGTCGCCCTATCTCAGCATCATCCTGGACGGGCAGAGCGACGACCTGCTGGCCGACACGGTGGCCGTCTACGTGCAGTACACCAGCAGCGATGGGCCCCCGGCCACCGAGTTCCTGTCTCTGCAGGAGCTGGGCTTCTCCAGCACAGAGAGCTATCTCCAGGCGCTGGACCGGGCCTTCTCGGCCTTAGGCATCCGGTTGCAGGATGAGAAGCCAACCGTCGGCTTGGGCGTGGACGGGGCCAATGTCACGGCCAGCCTGCGCGCCAGCATGTTCATGACGATCCGCAAGACGCTGCCCTGGCTGCTGTGCCTGCCCTTCATGGTGCACCGGCCGCACCTGGAGATCCTGGACGCCATCAGCGGCAAGGAGCTGCCCTGCCTGGAGGAGCTGGAGAACAACCTGAAGCAGCTGCTCAGCTTCTACCGCTACTCCCCGCGCCTCATGTGCGAGCTGCGCTCCACGGCCGCCACCCTCTGCGAGGAGACGGAGTTCCTGGGGGACATCCGGGCCGTGAGGTGGATCATCGGCGAGCAGAATGTCCTCAACGCCCTCATCAAGGACTACCTGGAGGTGGTGGCCCACCTCAAGGACGTCAGCAGCCAGACCCAGCGGGCGGATGCCTCGGCCATCGCCCTGGCCCTGCTGCAGTTCCTCATGGACTACCAGTCCGTCAAGCTCATCTACTTCCTGCTGGACGTGATCGCCGTGCTCTCACGCCTGGCCTACGTCTTCCAGGGCGAGTACCTGCTGGTGTCCCAGGTGGACGACAAGATCGAGGAGGCCATCCAGGAGGTCAGCCGGCTGGCCGACTCCCCGGGGGAGTACCTGCAGGAGTTCGAGGAGAACTTCCGAGAAAGCTTCAACGGGATTTCGATGAAGAACCTCAGGGTGGCCGAAGCCAAGTTCCAGTCCATCAGGGAGAAGATCTGCCAGAAGACCCAAGTCATCCTGGCTCAGAGGTTCGATTCCCGCAGCCGGATCTTCGTGAAAGCCTGCCAGGTGTTCGACCTGGCCTCCTGGCCCAGGAATAGTGAGGAGCTCATGAGCTATGGCAAGGAGGATATGGTGCAAATATTTGATCACCTGGAGGCCATCCCGACCTTTTCCCGAGACCTCTGCAGGGAAGGGCTGGACCCCCGGGGGAGTCTGTTGATGGAGTGGCGGGAACTCAAGGCTGATTACTACACCAAAAATGGCTTCAAAGACCTGATCGGCCACATTTGCAAGTACAAACAGAGGTTTCCGCTCTTGAACAAGATCATCCAGGTTCTGAAAGTCCTCCCCACTTCCACCGCTTGCTGCGAGAAGGGCCGCAACGCCCTCCAGCGAGTTCGCAAAAACCATCGCTCCCGCCTGACCCTGGAGCAGCTCAGTGACCTGTTGACAATCGCTGTGAACGGACCGCCGATCGCCAACTTTGATGCCAAGCGAGCCCTGGACAGCTGGTTCGAGGAGAAGTCTGGCAACAGTTACTCGCTGTCTGCCGAGGTCCTCAGCAGGGTGTCCCTGCTGGAGCAGAAGCCAGTGCTGCAGACCGTGGACCACGGGGCAGAGTTTTACCCCGACATTTAGGGAGCCGGCGCTGCAGAGTTCACTAAGCTGTTGAATATTTTTTTAATCTATACTCATGAGCTTTGATATATTATATAAATATATATTATATTATATTATATATATATATATATACACAAACCCACACTGAAATTTTTTTAAAAACCAAGGTGACGTGTCCACCAGAAGCCACTGGGAGCTTTCAGAAAGGAATAATGTCAGAAACTGACTCTTGTCTACAAAATCCGGCAGCTGCAACATAGGTGGCAACTCATTTTCACTCACAGAAGCGTGTGCTGGGGCCATCTGTGTGCCCACCTAACAGTCTACCAAGAGCATAAGCTAAAATGACGGGTCTCTGTCATCACCTTTAGGTAGCTTACTTGTTTATGTTTTCATTTGGGGATTGAGAGGGTTTGGGTTTGGGTTTATGTTCTTGCTTTTTATTTTTTGCATGTGGTTTTATGATGGGGGCAGTCTTGGCCTCCTCATTGACATTCTGGTCCAGCTGAATCAGATCTCTGATTTCAGACAGGGTGGGGGTGAGGCGGTGTATCTGGATTGGGGTGTTTGATCTTTCTTCCTCCCCGTCCTGACTTCAGCTTGAGAGATTTTTATTCATTTCCTGATGAGGGTTCCTTCACTGTCCTAGAAACAAAAGTGTCGGTCAAACTGTGACACCACTATTCCTCACCTCTGTTGCTTCTCTCCCTGTCCGGGGTTGTGGATTCTCCCCTGCCAGGCCCTGGGTATTCTAGATATCACCTGTTAGACTGAAGGCGGCATTGCCTTACAGCCGCACTTGAAATCCTGGGGAAGGGAGAAGGCGTGAGCTTCTTGCATTCCTGTTTTTATCTGGTGGAAGATAAAATAATATAATTCCATTCAGATCCAGGGCTGTTGGGGAGACAAAAGGCCAAGAAGTCCAGACCCCAATAGGGCAGTGACTTTTGGCTAAAAACAAGTAAAATGAAAAGTATATATTCAATTTACATGAATTATTTATACTTTGTCTTTATAATCATATCACGTGTTAGTGGTTTCTGTTTTTTTCTTTAATAATCGAGAAATGCCTGCTAAAGTTCAGTGGCAGGAGATGTCAATGCAAGTGTGCAAATGAGAGTCTCTAGAGATGTGGCCCAGGCTGATGACAAGCCCCGCAGCCTGGCAGGAAGGCCGTGGGAAACTAGGGAATGTGTCTATGCCTGTGAACTCTTCCTTTTTTGAACAGGGTAGAGATGTCCTAAGGAAAAGAAAAAAACAAGAAGTAATACAGGACTCTCAAGGCATCAGCCTACACACACACACACACACACACACACACACACACACACGCAACCACGTATAAGCTTTAGAAATAGCCACTTGCCTACTCCCTGGGGCAAGCAGCGGTTTAAGCTAGAGGAGTCTGATCAATGCTCTTTCGTTCATTTAACTACAGTATACCTCGCAGGGGAGTTTTAAAAAATGTGCGTGAGCTGTTAAAAACTTCTGTTCATGTTTCTACATCTGATTTATGCGTATTTTATGTGCAGAGATCCTATCGCGTGGATGCAGGTCATGTCTGGGGAGGGAGGAAGATCTGAATTAGGTGCGTGCGGTCAGTTCTGCTGAGCGCTGCCCCTCGGTTAGCAGAGCGGGGTGCCATCTGGCCACAAGCAAGGCCCCATGTCCTCCACCTGCATGGCTCAGACATTGTAAAACTGTGGTGGCTTCCTTCCTTCTTGGTTTATCTTATCTCCGAGGCCTCATGCCACCGTTAAGAACCATAGTGGAACTGTCATCAACACTGAACATGTTATTGCCCCTTCCTGGTCCCACAATCCCTTTATCCTCCTCCAGTCCCCTCCCTCTCACCCCCATGGTCTTGGTGCTAAGATAACTTTAGAATCATTGCTGCTAGTCAATAGCTTTTCATTATATAAATATATTATATATTTATATATTATTTTTGAAACGTTTTTGTTTGTTTTCAACAGTGATGTAGCATGTTTAAAAAAAAACAAAAAACAAACAAAAAACTGGGTTCCTCCAACTGTCCCACTGCCAGGCCTCATATGCTGCCTTCTTCAGCAAATCAATGCACCCCTGTCTGGTGACATCCGCCCCACCCCTGCCCCGCCCTGACCCGAGTTGCACACACACTTCCCCACCCTCTGCTGAGCGAGAAGAGAGTTCGCAGGAACTAGCAAGGAAAGACCAAAAGCCCCTTTCTGATGCTTTGACACCCCCACCCTGCTCCACTTCCGTACTTGAAGCCGATGTCTCCCCCAGCTGCACCCCCATCTGGGTCGAAGCCTAACTGTGGTCAAGTGGGGTGCTGTCACAAAGCACAAGGTCCCACCCTGCCCGGCGCCAGCCTCGGGATTTCTCCTCTGGCGCACACAAACTGCCGAGGCTGGGGTTTCACTGAGCATCGCAGAGACTGAGCTGGGCCGAGGGCAGAGTGCGCCTTGGTGAGGGGCAGAAACAGCAGCTTGGGATCCTTTCTTCTAGCCAACAGTTGCCTTACACCTCTTCCTTCCCTCTCTGCTCCTCCCTACCCATGACACTGGGACTCTCTACCAAGCGGGGCCGTCCCCCAGACCACTCATTTGAAAACCAGGCAGAGAGAGTCAGTGTCTGCCTGAGCACCTCGTCAGGGCTGCGACTGTTTCCTCTCGAGAGATCGTGGCCAAAATTAGCTCAGATCTTCAGCCAAGGGGCACACAGTGCTCCGGGTCAGTGCCAGCGCCTATTCACCTACTCTATCCCCTGAGAAGGCTGGGAGCAGGTGACCTGCCTCTGGGGCTAGCAGAATGAGCTGCTACTAGTAGCACATGGCTGCAGGGCCACCTCCTGAGCCAGCCTCCAGACCTAGGGGAGGCTAAGTTCGCAGGCTGTCTTGAAGGTCAGCAGGGTACCTCTAAAACTCTGGGTGCTCATGGCTTCTGCTGCATTCGGCTATGCCAGGGCTGTGGCTCACACTCTGTAGGCCACTTTGCCTTGGGACAGGGAGTAACCAGGGAACAATCTGGGTAACACACCACTGCAATTTACACAGGGTCTCTTCTCAGACTGCATGCTCCCCAGGAGGCTTGGTGCTCCTATCCTGTGATTTCTGCGAGTGATTACCGTGATTTCTGCCGTAGGCATTTCGGGCTGATGGGACACTCGGGGTCTAGTGCAGAGAACCGTATGCTTGACTCGCCTCATATCCCCTTGATGAGCATAAAGAACTGTTGACAGGCGGTCCGTGTGTCCCAGATGACAGACCCATTTAACTCAGCCCCTGGCTTAGGAGTGACAACCATAGGCTTAGAATAAAATGGGTGTCCCAGGCTGAGACTTGTTGTCATTGGGCTAGCTGATTAATGACTCTCTTTGGCTCGTGGAGATGGTTGGAAGTGAGATCAACTCTGAGGCCCAGGTTTGGGGCCAACTGTGCCAAGCATATACACGGCAGAGCCGGGGAGCCAGGGCCCTTAGGATTAAAAGTATCTGCTCTTCCTTCATGGGGGAAAGAGCAAAAGAGGCACTGCCACCTAGTATCTGTGGAAAATGAGGACAGCCCAGACCTGTCCGCAACTCTTGCCGTGTTGTAGTCCCCGTGTTTTGCCTGCCTGGTTGAACACGAGAGTCCAGGCATCATTTTTGTTTAAATGGCTACCCGTGACATCCTCACTTGGGAACGAAACAGGCTCAAGTTCCTGGGTGGTGGGGTTCAGTGCTGGGCACTTGGGGGTCTCTGACCTCAGCCCCTGCCACAAGTCCCCAAGTTGAGTTGTTTTTCTGAGCCCCCTTCCCTTGACTTGCTTCTTCTGCCAAGCCTCTAGTTTGGAGAAAGGACCTTGCAGTTACTTAAGATAATGCTTGAATACTTTCCATTTGTTTGGAGGTGGTGCCAAGAGGGAGGAAACGTGGGAAAGTACGCAGAAGGCTGCAAAGGACAGCAGAGAGCCTGCTGTGGACTACAGCCTTGGCACAGCCCGGGCTGAAGGGCTGGCGCCACGTGAACTCCCCCCTGGAGCCCAGTGGGGGCCAGGAGGAGGCCCGAGGGGTTGAAATATAACTTCTCTTTTTCTATCACCCCTTTCATTTTCTTTCTCCTGCCCCCTCTAGGAACAGGAGTTCTGAATCGAGGTCTGCTTTAGGCTTATGGTCTAGGTTGATTTCCAAGTAGAATTCTTGCTTTTTCTTGGTCCATGCACCCAATTTTGGCAGAAGGCACCAAACTCATACCCTCTCATCCCTTCACGAGGCAGATCTAGCCAGGCCAGGCTGGAACAGCTGGAGCAGGCAGGCCAGGCCTCCTTAGACAAGAAAGGATTTTTTTAGAGGGCAGTCGAGCTTGGAACACCCATTCCAGACAGCAGTCTCCTTCCTGGGGGGGGTGGTACCCTGTCCTGTGGGTTCTCGTCCAGCCTTCTGCTTGGGGGAGGCCCTTCTCTTGCTGTCTGTTGATCAGGATGCTTTCGTTGCGTGGAGGGTACTATGATATTTTAAGGAGCCTTTGAGGCAATCTTTGCATGTTAGCCAGAGGGAGAGAAAGTGTCCTTTTGGGAGGAAAATGGTACGGCCCTCCTCTTCCATCTGGCACTCCCTTCCCCCATCCCCGCCAGAGTGTTGCCCCGGAAACACCTATGCAACCCAGTCTCCCTGGGAGAGAGTGCATGGAAGCAGGGGCATGTGCAGTGTACAGTACACATGCTACAGCATTTATGTTGTATATATGGACATATACAGTACGTATACACACAGAGTAAGAGAGTAAATCACGTCTATATATCTATAAATAATATCCTATATATTTATACATTTCTATGTTTTAAATAGATATAAAATAGAGTTTATAGAGCTGGGAGAGCAGCAGGGAGGCCGGCGCTGTGCTGTGCGCAGGGGAGGAGGCAGGGCTTTTGCAGGGGGAGACGGGAAGCTCCTGTCTCCGCAGGGTTTGCCGGCCAGGGGGCCTCCTACCCTAGTGCTGGAGAGCAGAGCCGCTGGGTCCCTGCCCTCTCCGTGCACTGTGTCTCCTCCTCCACAGGCTTGGGTTGAGGTTGGAAGGAGATACCCGCTGAGCTGCAGAAGTGGCCCTTCCGTCCCTCCCACCCGCCTCCGCTTAGGTGGTCGCTGCCGCTTGGCAGTAGTGCGCGCACGGCCTCTGACCCCTGGTGGAGGGACCACTGCACACACTCCCCCAACACCCTCACCCACCAGAAACGAGCAGCAGCGTCGGTGGCACTAGAAAAGGTGCAAATTGCATTAGGCGCGGTCCAGGAAAGATGCCGCCTTCACTACCACCACCCAGCACTTCTGCTGCCCCCTACAGGCCGAGCCTCTGAAGTGCAGCCGTGCGGGCCTCCCTCTCCGCTCAGCCCGTCTGTGGGCCGGGGCGGTGATGGGCAGCGTGGCCCACCACCCAGGGGCTTTCTGGCCAGGACAGGAGGCATCGGCTAACAGGGGAGGGTGGCAGAGACACATCCGCACACTCACACGTTCAATGGCAACTCGAGTTCAGAAGCAGGGCCTTGGCCCAGTGCACTCCGCGCAGCCTGTGGGCTGTACTCAGGACAACGCCGTTCCCCTCTTCCCGCGCCCAGGCCCTTGGCCCCTCTCCCACCTCCGTGGAACAGGCAGGTTTAGTTCACATACACTGTTCACATTCTGTGACTCGAGGCAGCGGCTGAGCCGGGACGCCCCAAGCGCACCCGCGTCTGTTGGGTGGGGGCCTTCTGCACCATGTCCCCAGCTGCCACCCCAAGCCAGGCGGGACGTCTGGGGGACAGAGGGGGCAGGGGTGCAGCTGGCAGCACGACGGAGGGCTTGTGCAGCCCTGACCTGAGGCAGAAGCCCATTTGCTTCCAGTTTTTTCTCCATGGTTCTTTTCCTCCCAGAGGTAGGAGAGAGGTTCTGCAGGCGGCAGCCGATGGAGCCAGGGGCGGCTGCACCTCTGCTCTCCAGACCAGCCTCCCGCCCACGGCTCCGAGAGGCACTTATTTCCAGCCCCAGCCCCCTCCCACCCCTGCCCGCTCTTCCCCATCATCCTACAACGTACCTCAGTCTCCAGCAGACCCGCCCTGTACCTGCAGTCCAGGGTGGGGCTGCTCTGCCAATGCCCACCTCCTCGAGCCACAGCTAGCTGCCAATCGGGTCTGGGACACCCTCCAGTGCCTGGCCTGCGCGAGACCAGGCCCGGCCGAGCCTTCCTCCCACTGCAGTGGACCAGACCCACGGCCAGGGGATGGGCATCCCCAGGTAGCAATCCCACAATGCACTGTACCTCAGAGAGAGCGTGCCAGGGGCACCAAGGTACCGGGCCCTCCGTCCAGAGGGGACAGCCGGTTATGACACTGCTCACCAAAAGACAAAGGCCAGGCTGCCCTCGGGCAGCCCTCAGTCTTCACTTGTGTCTCTCCGGAAGAACCAGCAGTCTGATTCCATCTTTTCAGCCCCTGTCTCTCTCCTCTCCACCCCCCACGCTGCTGAACCGATTTCATTTCAATCACAAAGGAAAAATAAAGTGGGGGTGGGAGAAATACCTAGGAGTCTATTATCACATACATATTAATATGTTAATACTTTCTTTCTTAAAAAAGAAAACCTCTTGATGTTATTATTTTGCAGACTACGCTTTATAGTACCTGTGTGACGGGACCTAGAACACTGGATACAAATAGAGCTATGTTGGTTTATCATAATATGTACGCAGAAACTTTCCTTTTGTCATATTATCCTTGTAATGTAAGAAGATTGTTAATAAAAGCATTTAAATTTGCTCACCACGCTCAAATCGCTGCCTCCTTGCCTCTGTCCCGGGCCTGTGCTCTGGGTGACTCCGAATGGCCCCACGGCGAGGGCTCAGGTGTCAGGACAGGAGCCCGCCAGCTGCCGGGTTGGAAGGAACTAGAAGAGGCCTCTCTAGCCCCTTCCTGCTGCTCTCAATTTCCCCCCATTCCAGTCTACTCCCAGCAAGTAACCTACGTGGCTCGCCCACCAGGCAGGCCAAAAGAGGTGTGACTGAACCCGTTTAAAATAAATCTGTCTGCGCCCATATGCATCCATCCCACAGGGCTCTCTGGGAGGAGGCACAGAGTGCTGCTGCAGACAGGCTGCCTGGCGTGACTCTCCACGTGCAGGCCTGGGCCCTGCAGAAGGGTCTTCCTCAGTCATTTGCCAGCGGTGCTGGTATCGGGGTAGTGAGTGATGTTTTGCCCACATTGTTTTGCAAAGATGATGAGCGTAAATTCAATGAAGACATAGATGATGTGGTTTTGGTTTTTCCTCCTGAGACCCTCGGTTCTCCTGCTCACAGCCTTCCATCCCACCTGTCTCAGCCACCTCCTCTGTCCCCTACTCTTAACCTCTGCCTTCTTAGTGTCTGCCATTCTCCTCTCACTCCTCAAGACACCCCCCACCACCACTTATAGGTCTCATGTTGTGAAAGCCACACCACAGTCCCCATGGAATGTTCTAGTTCTCTTTTTCCCAGAGGAGGAGTAGGGAGGAAGGAACAAAGGGGCACAGCTGTCCATGCCTAGTCAGCCCGGTGACCCAGGCTCAGCCCTGTCCCCGTGCTGGCTGCTCGGCTTTGACTCACCTTTGCAGCAGTGTCTGGAACACGTGAGTGATTCCACCACCAGGAAGTGAGGGAAGGGAAGGAAAGACGCCCCCTGCCCCCGCCCTGCCATCTGCACTTGGCCATGAGGTTGGTCCCCCCAAAGTGGGGGTTGAAGGATGAGGTAAGGGGGTGAGGTCCACTCCCTTCCCTCCCTCTTCTCCCCAGCTTCTCCCATTCTGCCCTCTCCAAGGTTCAAGGACAAGGTGAGTTCACCCCAGAGAGAAGACTCAGGAGACTGGCTCACTGCCTGATGATCGGAAGGTCTGCCTTGTGACAATTTGCAGAATGATCTTTTTAAAACAAAGATCCAGTCGAGGCATCCTCTCTGCCCACCCTCCTCCAGTGGTTTCCCGTTGCCCTTGGAATGCGATCCAAACCCCTAGTCATGACCCACGGGCCCTGCCTGCCTCCCGGCGTTGTCTTGTCCTCCCCTGCATCGGGCTCCAGCCGCACTGCCTTTAATTCCTTAAGCTTTTCTACCTCGGATCCTTCGACACCCTGAGCCCTCTGCCTGGGATAGCTTTCCCCAGGGTGGTCACATGGCTGCGTTTTCTTCTCTTTTAGGCCTCAGCTAAAATGCCACCTTCTCGGAAGGGCCTCTCCTGACCACTCTCTCTAAAAGGCACTATTGTTTATTGCTCCTGGTATTTTCCTCCATAACACTCATCTCAGTCTGCAACTGTGTGATCACTGTGTGTGTGTGTGTGGGGGGGGGGTTATGTCTGTCTCCCCCAATCCAGATTGTAATGCCCACAAGGGAAAAGTCACAGAGTAGGCATTCATCAATGTGTATGGAAGGGATGAACGAATGTAAGCAGCTCCTGACAAAAGGACAATTCCAGCAATGCTGCATTGACCAGAGCTGAAGTCCTGGGTTCTTCCTCATTGCCAGTCTTTGTCTCAGTTTCCTCACTTGGTCAGAATGACCCCGCAGCTGACCTCTGGCTGCCTCTGGCTTTGACCCAGGCTCTACTCCACAAAGCCAGAGGCTGTTCCCATGGTGTTTACTTGAGTTCCCTCCACTCCAACTTGCTCTTGCCCCATGGACAATGTCCCAGCCAATCCAGTTAGGTGTCTCCTAATTCCCCTATGGAAGAGAACATGTCCTGCTCCTTCTAGCTTGGCGATTCTCAGAGTCCGTGGTTCCAGGTAGCATTCTGAAGCTATTGCCAATGCATCTAAGTGACCTTTCAATAAAGACCTTGGCCATTGGTTATACCCTAGAGCCTGGACTTTAGGGTTAGACAGTACCAGATTCAAATCCTCCTCTGCCTCTTACAAGCTATGAGACCTTGGAAAAGTCACTTGTCCTAGTCTATTCTTCAGTGATTAGCACAGAGCAGTAGTTTACTATATGCCAATTATTTATCATTATCATCATTATGGTGACCTCTTAGATCAGGATGAAGTAGGTGCTAGGAAGTATTGGGGTTCCTTGCTGCTGCCATCCTGTTTCACCCAGAATTCTTAGTGCTACCCTGGATAAGGGGTTGCTTGTGACTTTTAATACAGAGCCACCTACACCTACACCTTCAGCTGGCATAAACACCTCTGCCTAAATGGGGATCCCTGTTCCCTTCTTGGAGAGATCCTTGAAGCATCTTCTTTTGCTTCCAACAGCTCATCTCACCTGGTCTTTAAGGGGAGAGGAGTTGTAGAGCAGTTCTGTTTGTTTGGGTTGGAAAATCAGCTTTCTCCTTACTTGTCCCTGGTTGAAATGCCTGGGTTTCTGAAACAGGATTTCTGCCACCGCTCACTTGCCAACAGGCAGTCCTGAAACACCATGGAAGAGTGCTGGGAAACTGGGATGGGAAACTTGCCCCGGCTTGGGCTGCACTGACAATAGACCAAAAGTGGCTGGGGGTGGGCCCCCACAGGGCTCTGATCACACAGCATCCACCACTAGACCAGTTTCCATGGCAACATCTGGCTTCCAGAGATCGAGGCACCTACCTGGAAGGTAATCTGGCTTTTTCCCTTCCTCCCCACCAGATAGGCACCTCCATCTCTGGCTCGGGGAAGCTGCTGAGGTCCCCGCCAAAGACCATCTGTGCTGGCTTACCTGCAGGAGACCAAGGAGGAGAGAGTGTGGGGGCAGTTTTCCAACATGTGCACTGAGAAAATGCCCAACCTCCAAATTCCATCCACAGCCACATCCCATGGCTTTATCCTTGCCAGGCGTCTGCCCCGGGAGGGAGACAGAACAGATGCCAGAGTTCAGAGCTCCTGAAATGGTGGCGCTTCCAACTGGCTCTAAAAAAATAGAAACTCTTGGATGGAAAATTACCACCGGCCCTGTTAGCAATGGAGCAAATGGGAAAGGGCTGACTCAGAGCCTCTGGTGCCATTGCACGTTGTCTAGAGGAGGAGGTGACTGTCAGGAGGGACTGTCACAGGACATCGCCAGGTGTGTGGCAGGGAGGGCAGGTGCACATGTATGTGAGTTTCATTTGTTTTATGCACATGAGATAGGAGGCTAAAGATATGTGCAAAAAAAGGAAGTCATTGCCAGTAGAGATCACAGAATCACACAGTGTTAAAGCTGGAAGCTGCCTTCATGGTCATCTGGTACAGATCCACTTTATAGATGTGGAAACCAGGCCCAGAGGCAAGTGACTTGCACAGGGCCATGAGGTGGCTGGTGACACAGCCGAGCTGGGTTGCACGTTCCCAGCTCCCCATGCGGCACTCCAGACGCGAGTCAGCTTCACACGCAGGAGCAGGCTTGCTTATTTGAAGCAGTTAAATGGCGTTGTATACGGTGATTAATGAACTTCTTCCCTCTTCCATTTCTGTTTTATATAAATCTAGACTCTTTTTTCCATTTCAAAATATTAAGGGGGTACAAATATTTTGGGGTACATGGGTTGCTTTTGTAATGCTTGAGTCACAGCTATAGATGTGCCCATCACCCAAATAGTGTTCAATGTACCCATTAGGTAGGTTTTATCGCTCCCCCTCCTCTCCCCTCCCCCCTGCTTGATTTGCACTGAGTTTTACTTTCCTCTGTGCACACCGTGCTCATCAGTTAGTTCCAATTTAATAATGAGTACATGTGGATCTAGACTCTTAAATATTAGTTTTGGGCCCAGATAGGCAATATTCGTAGTCACCTGTGAAACAGAGTCTCCATGATATTTGGCTCTGCGGGATAAAACCCACAGATCCTATTTTATCATGAAAATTAAAATCCTGGTTGCCATTAAAATACATGTGTGTATATAATATACACGTATGTATACGTATATACTTACATGCAAACTTAGAAAGTAAAGACATCTCATAGCTTTCATTATAGATCATTTACCCTATTTAAGAACCTTCAGTTTTAATTCTATGCGACTCAGCTGATGTCCTACTGACGTTAAAATTCAGACCCTGCCCCATGCTCAATGCCCAGCCCTCTTCCTCCAGACACCAGGGTTGTAGTGGCCACCAGGAAGGCCTGGGTGACAGGACTCCAGGAGTACCTTTGTCCCTGCCCGCCGTCTGGAGTTCAGAAGTACCACTGGCTGCTGCATTGACCCTCCCATTATGGGAGTGTTTCTTTTGGAGATGTTAAAGAAAGAGGGGTCACTAGTTTCCACCTAATTTTTTTTCTCATGAATAATGTCAAAGGCCTGAGAAACTTTAGCCAACCCTTGTTTTCCCTAATTGTATGAAGCCTCTTTGACTCAGTACTTGACAAGGCCACCAAGGTCCATGTGTGTGAGTATGCACACACACACACACACACGCACAGTCACAAGTACTCTGTCACCTAGCAATTCCACTCACTCCTAGGTATATGTCTTAAGGGAACTTTCACAAGTGCATAAGGAGACATGCACAGGAATGTCCATAGCAGCATTAGCGGTAACAGGAAAGAAAGAAAGAAAAAAGAAAGAAAAGAAAGAAAGAAAGATAGAGAAAGAAAGAAATGAGAGAGAGAAAGAAGAAAAGAAAGAAAAAGAGAGAGAGAAAGAAAAGGAAGGAAGAAAGGAAATGAAAGTGAAACAATGCAAGAAAGAAAAAGAAAATGAAGGAAAGGAAACATGTAAATGTACATCAACACAAGAATGGGGTTGTGGTATTAATATATCAATACAATAGAATATTATAAATCAGCGAAAAAAGAAATGAACTATAGCTATATACGTCTGCATAGATGAAGCTAAAAATTTTAATGTTGAGCAAAAGTAGTGTGATATAATTTGAATAAGCTTTATAAACACACAAAAATGCACTATGGAGCTCAGGGTTTATACAGACATGTAGTAAAGGTGTAAAGGAATGCTTGGGATGATAAACCCCAAGTTCAGGGTTATCGTCTCCTGAGCAAAGGGCACTGAGGGGACTTCAACTATAGTTGTCAAGTTTTACTAAAGTTGGCAGTGAATCATGAGCGCTTAGCAGATGATTTTTTTTTTTTGCATTTTATATTCTAAAACATTAAGTAAAAGAAAAAACAAAACAAAACAAAAGAAAACACCAGGCAGCTGACCCTGTTGGAAATTATTTATTTACCACTGCAAGGTTTTTGCTCCAAAGTATGACACCAGACATATGACTACAACGTCTCATGCATCTTTTTGTGCTTCAGTTCATGACTGCAAAACACACACTTAGCATTTGACAACAGGAAACACAGAAGGCAGAAACGAATCACAAGGACTAGTTAGTTGGTTTAGGCTACAGCCGCCTTTCCCCCAGGACTCCTTTACATCCCAGAGGAATGGACTCTGAAGAATTGCTCTCCTACCTTGCTTTCTCTGCCCAGCTTTGTTTGGGGTGACTTGTCATTCAACCCACACGGAAAGTCATATCTCAAATCAAAATGGACAGACACGTGCAAGGTCTCGATTAATAAGCACTCAACAAATAGATATTGATTTGATGTAAGAAATAGAGCCACAGATTAAGGAAGGTGGACCCCTGATTCTCTATCCCCATAGACATATCAAATAAAAGAACCTGACCACCTTTTGGGCAATAGCCCTGTCTGAAGCGATCTCTCACTTCATTTTCCCCTCTGCTTCATACCCTTCTTAGAAAATGACCCCTGGTATAGTACAAGGTGTTCTTTCCAAAAACGATCAGATGCATTCACATAGACTCAATTATTCTAATTCAATAGTAAATTTCAAATGTACCAGGTACAAGGGAAGCTGATGCAAAGATTACTAAAGTATTTTGACTTGGCAGTCTGACATCTCTGGGCAATTTAAAATTCACTAAGATGGAGTTTTGGTGGAAAACACAGCACTCACAGTCTCTTCTTTTGTTAATTACATTTACATTGGGAGCTGTAAGTTGTCATTAGGCAAACAGTAATGCTCAATGTTATGAATTTCGAGGCCAACTGCTAAGATGTCTCATGCCTTTAACATTGAGAACTCAGCTAGGATTCTAATTTTTATGCCATTTGCAGTGTCTTTTTCTGCATACTCCTCTACTCCCCTATCCATCCTTCATTCATTCATTCAACAAATATTTATGGAGCACCCATGGGACAGCTTTATCCTAGGCACTTAGAATATACCAGTGGACATAACAGACAAGCCCCTTCAAACCCCATCTCATTTCTGTGCCTCCCTGCCAAGCATGGTGATGGCCAATACCTAAGACGTCCTGTGGTGGAGTATGGCTCCTATCGCGGCAACCTTTAGTTTGGATTCTGGAAGACTAAAACGTTAAGATCCAAAAACCTGAAGGCTTCATGATGGAATGACTGTGGGAGGAGTTGATATTTGGGGATTAGGGCCCCTGCCCAGACCACCTCATGCCTTTGGCTGGTATATACGCTGGCAGGACTATACGCTGGTGCACAGATTTATAAGAAAATATTAATAGGACCCATGTCTCCTGATTTTTAGTCTGGAATCCAAACTTTTCTAGATTAGAGTAACAGATGTTACCAAGAAGAGAATGCTGGTTAGCTTTCAGCTTACATAAGGAACATTTTGTTCTCTTTTAGCCATGCTAACCAAAAAGAAGAGAGCAGTGTGGCAAGGAGATCTCAACAACATGTTATAGGAACCGCTAACAAATGCTTTGCCTAAACAACACTTGGCAGGGGCCAGTCAACATTCATGATCAAGGTTCCAATTATCTTTCCCATTAAAGAGGGATTAGATATTTTTCCTCGTTCTTCAGGGGATGGGTAGAAATGACTTCTAATGCTTTTCTGTTTCTGTACAGAAAGAAAAAAGAATGACCCAAGGTTCTAAGGCCCCTGATCATATTCTTAGAGAGAGGCCAAGTATGACTTGCCTTGTTGAAGGAAAAAAGCCCTTACCCATCTCATCTAGGGATTCTGTCTAGATCAGGGGACCAGAGTGACAGCTGAGGGCCCAGAATTTGGATGTTCGTATAGAGGAGCCCAAATGCGGAATCCATGGTTCTGAAAATGCCTGGGATGGTTCTGGCACTTTCTGGACATTCTTGGCTGCCAACTTCAAGTAGAAATAGTAACCTAGCTTCAACATGATCTGCTGGTGGCCTCAGAGTTTGTTTTTAGCCAGGGAGTGCCGACAGCTTTTGAACACTATTTCATTTATCGTGCCACTCGCGCCGGTTTCCACCTCCGTACAGCCAGATGTAATCAACTAAGTTAATAACTAAATTCCTCCCAAAGTGACCGGAATGCTGAGAGGGGATGGGTCTCTCTGAGAGGGTCACTTTGGTGATGCTGGCAGATGTGACAGCTTACACTCAGAGTCCAGCCAGTGACTAGCAGGAGGTCCCACCTACACTCTGTCAGGGAAGGTCTCCGCAAGGATAATATAAACAGATTTTAAGATTAAAAAAAAGTTCTTCAATAAAAAGCACAAAATTCAGTCTAAGAATAGGATCTGAAAAGCACAAAGTAAAATATTAAGAATTAAAATAAAGAATTAAATAAAAAATGGAGGCCCCATTTCACACTGATGGCTGAGCTGTCCAGCACTGGGAACGGCTGCCCCATGGTGCTGTGACCCCATCAAGGACTGAGGTTGAAAACCTGTCTGGAATGTTGTAGAAGGAATTCCTCCAAGTGCAGCGCTCCGACCTCTCCATCAGACCCGCCCAGTGCTCCTTAAAAATGAAGGATCCTGGCCTTCGACCCGGGAGACTGACTTGGAATCCTCCCGGGAGGTGGGGGTGGAGCCAGGAATTTGCTGGTGACTCTTCACATACCGAGTTGGAGAGCCCCTGGGTGACCACCCGGCACGGGGAGCTCGCCTTGACGCTGGGTACAGTTCCGTCCCACCCCGACCATCTCTAATTCTAGCAGTTAACCCAGGATACTTTTATTTCTGTCATCATTTTTGAAAAGCTTGTTTTTTTTTAAAAAAGCCCATTTCTTCTTCTTTGCATCCATTATTCCCCCAGTAAAGCTTTCTCTGCCTCTGGCCTAACCCCACCTGTAAAATGGGCGCACGAGTTGCGTTTGGTAAGTGTCTCGCTCGATAGATAGCACAGGTGAGCAAAATGCATTCCTTGGTGTGACCCGAACGTCCCGTTTCCACACACCGCCCTGCCCTGCCTTGCCTATTTCTTAGAAATGGGAGTGTGATGACAGGAACCAGGTCTTGGCCTTTGCAAACACGTGTCTCTGTCGTCTGGGTGTCCGAATGAGGATAGGGCACAAAGAGCAGGCTGCAGAGGGCGGCCGGGCTGCCCGAGAGGGGAGGCACGGCGAGATGGCTACATGTGCAGCTGGTGCCACATGGCGATCTGCCGGCGCGGGTTCTTGAGCATCTCCTCCCAGTGGCTGCGCTCGGAGCCCGAGGTGTGCAGGCCCAGGCTGCAGCGGCCGAGCGCGCAGCCCTGCCCCGCCTCGTCCTGGCCCAGCACCTCCAGCTCCACGCTGGACGCCCGCAGCAGGTCGTCGGGCAGCTCGAACATGATCATCTCGTTCCACACGGGGTTGATCTTGTGCTTGGCCCGTTTCGTCTGCTTCTTCTTCAGCTTCTGAGCCTGGTGCTTCAAGGTCACCTTGACAGAGACATCTGGGCAGGGACAGAGGGGAAAAAGAGGGAGAAGAGCCGAGAGTGAGCTTCTGGGGTCTGGCGGGCTGGGATGATGTGCCCTCCTGGGGCTGGAAAGACAAGTGTCTCTGGCGCAAGATTCGCACTGAGGATCGCCCTCTGCTCCCCAACCAGGCCACTCCATTCATTCATTCATTCATTCATTCATTCGAGAGCTATTAAGTGCCGACCCTATGGCAGGAACTGTTCTAGACACAGGGACACAGCGAAAGTTCCTGCCTCTATAGAACTTACACCAAAGTGTGGGAAACAGACAATCCCATAACATATAAGGCTGGGACATGTTTGAGTGCCACCAGGGAACCACAGTTTGCATGAGCCCTTCCACATAACTTCTTATCCCCACGTGAATCCAGGTCCAGGGCAACAGCTCAGGGGTCCTGCAGATGGATTTTGCACTCAGACCAGAAAAACGACGCCAGCTCAATTCTTGTCCCCTCAATTGTCAGCCCAAGCATTTTTGTCTGTTACGAAAGCAGCAGGTCCCCTGCTGGGTGAGTTCTTCTCTTCTGCTCTCTTGTAAGTTTTTCTCGAGGCCGCGGACATCGTGTGTGGGAGGGACGAAGGCAGACTCCCTGTCCCTTCACCCCCTCCCCAGGCCACTGCACCCGTACAGCTGTCTCCCAGGGAATCTGCAAACGAGTCACCAGAGGAGCTTTCATGTCACATCACAAGACTCAGCCCCGATTACTTTTCCATTAGTCAAGGTTCCTGAAGCTAATGTGAGAATAATTGTTACTTTGCATTTATTGCTATAATTATCACCCCCTGGGGGTTAGTTTGTTATTTCAGCAGAGATATTTGAGAGACAAAGTGTTGTGCTGTAATTGTCCTGACAGAAGCTATAAAAAAAGAGCAAGAGGCAGAGGAGTGTCTGGAGGGGACAAGGATAAGCACAGAACTCTGACTTTTGGCCCAGGAGTCTGCCGGCAAGACCAACTCTTCTGATTTCATTAGCCCCAAATCTTTTGCTCAGAGTCTGAATGAGGTGGCAATTCTTTATTTGTGCCCTGCTATAAATAGAGATGTATTTATATCCTGCCGTGAGCACTTGGCTGCCAGCACAGGTACAGTCTGCTAGCCGAGGCTGCCTCCTGCTCTGCTAGGAGAGCCTGCTTTGGTCCCCAAGACTGGGGACTTGCCTGGGGTATCCAGAAGGAAAAAAGGAGGCCTCCAGGATGTTGAAGAGATGCTTATTTGGGTATATGGGGCACAGATGCCCCAAGCCTCAGCCCTCAGCCCACATACCCACACACCTTCTGCCGTCACCCACATTCAGCTGGTACGGGGGTGGCACTTGGCAAAGGCTGAGAAGAGAGAAGACAGTGCTGGGTGTGGGGAGTGCAATGGTGGCTGAGATGGGAGAAGAACAACCTGGACTTCCTGACACCTGCCCCAAAGGTGGGTCCAGCCAGGTGTTCCCATCAGCCCAGGAATATGACTCCATAGCTACAGTCTGACCCTCAGCTTCCTGGTCAGACTGGCCTTCCACGGTCAAGGCCAGTAGTGCTCATAGTGGATGTCCAAGGTAGAGAACCCCAGGTAGCTCGTGTCTGGGTCCTGGTGAGCAGACTGGCCCATGCATATGAGCTCAAGGAAGTGAGTGTGTCCTTCAGAATTGGCTTGTGAGCTTAGAGTGAAGGACACAACTAAGGAAGACCCCATAAATGTGCTCATGTTCCACCTCCCTACTCAGCTGGCCCCATACTCCCAGGTGCCACGTCCCTCTGCACACAGTCCCTGGCTCTCTCCCCTCACGCCTCACTCACCCTTCCCCAGCAGCTCCTTGGACTGGTTGGCGTGGAGGTTCTTGGCTTTAATCAGCACCACCAGGAGGCGGTTGGCGGCCGGGAGGTAGCTGATGGAGAGAAGGACCTCTCCAGTTCCCGCAGACAGCTCCTGAAACAGAAGAGGGGCGCAGGGGTGAGTGTCACTTGGGGGTGGCTTCTGAACCACCGACTAATGCTGAGGCTGGGGTCGCACCGGGCTTGTATCTAATAGGCGTCCTACAGCCCATGTCCCTGCCAAAGCCAGCTTCTCCACCCCTGCAGAAGGGAGTAAGGCACAGAGGAATCATGGGTGCATGTGCTCTGTTTTCCACAAAATGTGATTTTGTGCATATTATTTATTCAAACCCAATGTATAAAACAGAGCAAAGAGATGCCACTCAGGATGTGTCAGGGATAGAAGGCCAGGAGTCCCCTTCACCCTTCGCTGCCACCCCCAAGCTCCTGGGGAACCTCTGAAACTCCAGGGTTTCGGAGAACACAGTTTGAGAATCACAGCGCTGCCCCAGCACGTTCCCGGGGCAGTGGGAAGTGGTAATTCCTTACTTCAGTGGAAAAGATAATTCTTTTCAGCCCCTGCAGGCTGAAAGAGTCAATAAAGTGGAATGATAACGTGAGCAGAAGCTTGTTTCCCCAGCGGAGTGGCCGGCACTGTTAACACAATGCTGGGGGCAATGATGGCAGGTGATGGTTGTGGTAGAGGCGACTGTAACCACCCTTGGAAAGAGGCACTGATGCCTCCGTGAGCATCCAAACACACCCACCCCCTGTAGGCGACTTCAGGGTATCTCCTCTGAAATTCCTGCAAGAGTTCACTTGCAATTTCAACAAATCCACTATGGGACAAAAATGACCCAAAGACTCCTCCCAGGAGGTGGGGGTTTGGTCACAATCTGAGCTCTGCGGAGACCTGGCAGGAAAGGGAAGGGAGCGTGTGGGCAAGGGTCAGCTGAAGGCCATAAGTCCCTCCTTTTGAGCAGAGAGCAGACACCCTTGCCTCCAAATCCCAAGGAGGAGCAGGCCGTGTGGCCTGCAATGCCAACATGGGGGGTGGGAGCGCGGGGAGGGAACAGAAAAGCTTGTCCCCTGGAGTCACAACTTTCAGTCCTGTACCCCTTCCCTCCAGCTTTGTCATTTTTTCCTTAGCTGTGCAATGAGAGTAATTCAGGAAGGTCTCCCTGGCACCGGGCTGGGCCCTGGCTAATGGCCACCATAGCTCCCTCCCTTCCTGTCACATTCAGCACTCGTGATGTTGTCTGTTCACTTCTTCCCTGGACCGTGAGCCCAGGAGGCCAGGAATCAGTTTTCCTTTGCTCACCATGGGCTCCCATGGATTCCTTCATTCAGCAAGCACACATAAAGCACCTACTATGTTCCGGACACTACAATTAAAGCAGTGAACAAATCACAGTTGGCCTCTAGGAAGCTTGCAGTCACAGGGAAAGGCAGACAGGAAGTGATTCCACCTGTAACATGGGGCAGTATTAATACTATGAAGAAATATATTCATAGATAATAGGGGATTAAATGAGAAAATACATATAGTAGGTTCTCAATAAAGGTTATAAATTATAATTTTAATGACAACTGTCAAAACAATTATTAGTAACCCAGAACAAGGGTAGTGCTGAAGGCATAGATTCTAGAGCCAAAACTAAGTGGGTCTGAGTTCCAATCCTACCACTGGAACTGAGTGGCCTTGGGTAAGTTACTCAAGTTCTCTGAGCTTCCATTTTCTCATGATCCCAAAGAATCAATGAGCCATAAGTGACTAACCCTATGACGAAATGATCTGGGGGCCTCGAGGAACCCCAGCAATGACATGAATGATAGCAGCTTATATTTATTACACACTTAGCATGTGCTAGATACAATCACAATGTCTGTCCCATTAGACTGGAAGCTCCATGGAAACATCCGTTCGCATGTGTCCCCAGCTTCTGGCACACAGTGGGCACATAACACATACTCATGGCGGGGCAGGGGGAAGATGAGACGACATCCCATGTAATCTTGACAACAACCCCAAGAGGGATACTGAGCTTGCTCCCATTTCAGGCATAAGAATCTGAGGCTCAGAGAGGGTGTGTCACTGCCCGAGGTCACACAGGTAGTAAGGAGCAAAACTGAGCCTTGGACAGAAGTCTAGTCTGACAGTGAAGTCCAAGTCCTGAATCCGTTGCTCTCTGGCTGCCCTGATGGGCAGTTCTCCCTCACTCTCTCATTTCACAGTGAAGGGACTGGGGCCGAGGGACATGTGCCTGGCACCCAGCATGGTGGCAGCAGACCTGGGATGCGAAGCAGCCTCCTGACTCAAGGGCACTTAACTGGAGGTCCCCACGTGGCCTGGGTATAGCCACAGGTTGACCAGGTGAGAGGAGCCCACACCTGCCAGCCCTGCAGGGCCCCTCACCTGTGTATAGGGTGAGGCCTAGCCCAGCCAGCTGCCCCACAGTCAGAGGATTTCAATGGCGCCTGCCCCGTCAACACTGCTGCTGAAAATACCTTCCAACAAAAATAACTGTCTTCCTTCTCCTTTCCCCTTGCTTTCCCCGCCCCACTCTTTCTCTCGGGCTCTCAGTGACTCATTCCAGGCTGCCCTTGGAGCGGGTCACTCTGCGGATCCCTGGTGATGCCCGTGGCACTTTTGGCCGAATGTCTTCCGGTTAGAACTGGGGCACTGCTGGCACCTCTGTTAACTCCTTCTGGCCTAGAGAAGAAAAACACTGGGCTGCAGTGACTGAGGGCTCCACTCACCTTGTTCAAATCAGCCCACGCCCTCTAGCTGGGGCAAGGGCTCCCTGGTCTGGCCTCAGGGCCCTCTCCTTCCATACACCCAGAGCAGCACCTCCTACCTCTGACTCCTTGCCACCCTCTGGGATTGTTCACGTGGGTGATAAACAGGCAGGTACAGTGGAGGTGTGAGTATGTTTGCAGACAGTAATAGCTGCAGAGAGGATGGAGGAGCCGTGAGGGCAGGCTTCATCTTAATCACCGTTGCCATGTCCCCAGCACCTGCATGGTACCTAGCACGTGTAGACACTGGGCAAGGTATCCGCAGAATGAATGAATGATTGCTGCTCTTCTAGGGGGAGTGGTAGCAGTGGGCTAGTGCCTGAGACTCCTGCCTAGATTGGCTGGATCGCAGCCCTTCTGGGGCCAGACCAAAGCCCCTCAGCCCAGCAGGGGAGCCTCTGCATCTCCGGAGAAAGCTGGTTTGCTGGCTTAATAAGCCAAAGTGTCGGTTCCTTCTCCCAGGGATCACACACGAGTCCCACATCACACACTAATTAGCGAGCGGGCTTGGGCACAGCTTAGTTCCATCTGAGAGTGGCTGTGATTTTGCTGTCAATTTTCTGAGGCTGAGAAAGAGAGAAAACCGGGGCAGGGAGGAAATGACAGCACAAAGGGGGCAGGTGGGCAGTGGAGTGTACCCCGCCCTCCTGCAGCCCAGGTGTCCGTTAGCAAAGGTGCCTGACGGTCAGGGCTCATACTTGTTGGTGTCCTCACCGGGCGACCCGGTGCGGGTTCCTGAACTACTGTAAGCTCCAGTTCCCTCACCTGTAAATGCGATGGTCATGGCACCTCTCTCACCTGGTTGGCTGGGGAGCGGGAGAACTCAGGAGAAGCCCTAAGCATAGCAGCCAATTTATAGCAACTCTTCAGAATAGTGCCCTGATCAGTACTTTTTCACTCTCGCACGAGGGCTGGCAAACGTGTTCTGAAAAGGGCCGGACAGTCCATATGTGGGGCTCTGCAGGCCACGTAGTCTTTAGATAAGGCATTGCCCAGCTGGTTGAGAGCTTGGCCATCTAGAAGGTTCCCTCGAGGCACCACAGTGGCAGGCCCTTGGACAGGCCTTGAGACAGGGGCCTGAATAACCGCACACCACCCTGCAGCCCTGGGCTTTCTGACCGCGCTGCTGTCCTGGCCTGGGGGAGCGATGCTTGCTCTCCAGGGAGTGTGGCCTCTCACAGATCCTTCCTTCCCTCGCAGCCTCCCCAGCAGCAGAGACGCGGGGAAGTCGCCCTGGGGCTGGCGCTGCATAGACCACTGCGCTCTGGGTCTGTCCCCAGCCCAGGTCACTCCTTCAGAGCCCAGCACAAACACCACTGTGAACCAGGCCTTCCAGAACTCTCCATCAGAGCATTTTGGTTAGGCTCCTCTTAGCTGTCTCAAGATTCAACACATGTCAGATATCACCATCACCACCACCACCACCACCACCACCATCATCATCATCAATTTTTCTAGTGGGCTGTACATACTGTGAGTGGGGGGCTCTGCCCTGGTCACTTTGTGTTCGTCACCCCTGCAGTGCCTGGCACATAGCAGGGGCACAGAGCATAGCTGGGTCCGAATGGGTGCAAAGCTGTCACAGCACTAGAGCCAACACAGCCCCGGCACGGCATGTCCGGGGTGGTCTTTGCATGGCAAGTTAGAAGCAAACACCAGGAATCCCAAACTCCAGGCGATGGGTCTGCTCCAGCCTGCTGGCCTATTCAAGACCCCAACCCTCCATCCCTGCACAAGCGGGGCAGGTCCCTGAGGCTTGTTCCGTGAGCGCTGGCCCAGAGCTGCTGGGAGGCGCCAGTTCTGCCGTCCTATCTCCACTAACAGGTTCGTCTTTCTGGCCCAGAGGTAACCCTACCTTCGCTGCAGTCTTCAGCTCGCCCCACTGGGCAGCCCCCAGGGGCACGGACACCCCATCCAGGCCCAGGCGGAGCTCCCCGGCCACGCTGTGGCGGGAGAAGCGGTCGCAGGTCCTCAGGGTCAGCGTCAGGGTGGCCGTGGGGAGCTCCTCCTCCGCCAGGGGCAGCGCCAGGCCCTCCTCCCAGGTGGTGTGCAGCTGCCGCTTCTTCAGAGCAGTCTGGGCCTCCACGGAGCCCGTCCTGTTGGCCACGCTGCCTTGGACATAGCAGTCACAGCCTCCGTCGTGGTTGCTGGTCACGGCTGCAGGCAAGGAGGAAGCAACACAGACGTGGGACTTCCCGAGGACGAAGGGAGGGGAGAAGCACGCCCTGCTCAGGGCTGTGGGATCCAGCGTCATGGTCATGATCTCGGGTGTCTGCAACAGCCCTGGGCCGGGCACCCCAGGCACTGTGGACCCACCTTTCTGCACGACAGTTAGAAACAGGAGAGCCTCCGAGAGGCCAGCGTCAGCCTGCGCCGGCCCTCTGTGGAGGACAGGGGCCAGACATGCCGCTGACCAGAGCCCTTCCAAACTCGTGATTCTAACATGGCCCCCGGGTGCCCTGCCCGTGCGGACGACTTTATCAGTGTTGCTGCTGAACCTGCGGTTTGTTTGTTCTGTGCTTTAAATATTTACCGTACGACCACACTCGTGGTAAATGTGAATCACTTGGCAGCTACCTCATGAATGTTGCTATTGAACCTTGCTGCTTTTAATGCTTCATGATGTGGATCTACCCAGAAATCTGCACATGTGGCCCTCTTAGTTCTGGCTCTTCCATGATAATTTGGTAGCTGACATTTCACAGGCAGAGATGAGGACCTGAGGCCATGTGTCCTAACAGCAAGAGCTTCCCACTGAGGTTCAAGGGACTGTTCAGTCCTGGCTCTGTCATCAGTTAGATTGAATGCTCTTAGACAAGTCATATGAGTTTCTAGAGTCATAAGTTTCCTGCTCTGTAAAATGGGACTATTGCGAACACGAAATGCAATAAAGCATATGAAAGTGCTTAAACATCTTAAGACAATAAGGAAAACCACTCAAAAACAAAATCAAATACAAAATTGATTTGCCTGGCCCGATTGCTAGCCCTGATCTCTTGCAGAGTCTTAGCTTTGTTTGCTAAGTGGACTGTAAAGTGAACGGTCAGGACATCCTGCCCCCAGGCTCAGACTGCCTGGTTCTCAGATTCCAGAAACTTTTCTCACTGTTCAGAACACCCTGTCTAGTTCAAAACCCTGTCCAATGTCAAAGGCACCTACGTCAGAGGTGTCTAGCTGTTTTCCAAAAACTATTTCCTCTTCCTCCTGGGCACCAGCTAGCCCATGTTTCCCAGCCTCCTTTGCAGCTGTGTGTGGCCTCGTGGCTGAGTTACAGCCAATGGGATGCGAGCAGAAGCGACGTCTGCCGTGTCCAGGTGGAGGCTATTAAGGAATTGTCCTTCCCTCTCCTCCTTCTCTTTTTCCTTTCACCTGCTAGATGCAAATGATAAGAAGGTTTGAGGGGCTGATGGAGCCACAGATGGAAGGAGCGTGGCCCTTGAATCACCATTTGGAGGAAAGATGTTTCCCAACCAGGAATCCCTGCTTTTCACCGGAGAAAAGGAGAGAGACAGAGGGAGAGAGAGGGAAAATCTCTGGGCCTGAGTATCATGCATCAATGCGTCGTGTGTTTTGGGGTCTGGCTGGTAGACTACTAATCCCGTGGTCCCTCCAGCTGCAGATGCCTACACAGCCCCTCTGGGGGAGAGGGACACAGAAAAGCCGGTGCGAGTCAAATACGAACAGTACCTTCCAGACGCGTCACAAACAATTCCGCCTTCTGCTGGTCATAGTCCAGGCAGTAGTGGAGTTTGGGGGCCTGGTTCCAACTGGCAGCCTTCTCTGGGTTCCAGGTCTCCATGACACAGACATCCTCCACCACCCCTGTCAAGAGAAAGCCAAAACTGTCACCGTTGCCCACACTGGGGTCCTGTTTTCCTGATCACACCTTTCCCGTCTCTGCCACCTACACCGTGAACCCAAACCCAATCTTCCTAGCCGCATGCAAAATCATGGCCACCACCCCAGATGACACGTGCAGACATGGGCATGGCATTTCAGGGCCATCAGAGCCCCGCAGTCTTTGGTGTTGGACATGGGCTGCTACATGATAGCTGTGTGACCCCTGGACAAGCTCCTTGACTTCTCTGAACCTCAGTTTCCTCGTCTTCATGATGGGGGTGGTAACAGCACCAGTTTCCTGGAATTTCTGTGAGCCTTAAATGAAACAAAGCACGGCAAGTTCTTAGCCCGGAGCCTGGCGCTCGGCGAGCTTGCAGTAAGGGAAACTGTCACAGCCTGTGTAGCTCTGCTGACCCTATTTCAGGCAAACCATCCCCACCCTACCTCCAGTTCCACCTCTCCCGCAGAGCCTAGCCCCTGCCCCTGGGAGGTAACCCTTAGAGATAAATATTGAGGAACGAGCCGAGAGTGGGTGCTAGAGACAAAGTCAGGAGTGCTGGGTTTGACTTTAGTGCATGTTCCATAAAGACTTGCTGAGTGAATGAATGACCTAATCTCTAATTTGGAAGTTCCTGAAGCCCCCCCATATTGCTCACTCTGCCCCTCACTTGAACAGGGACCTAACATCTGGAAGATTCTCATGAATCAAACGGAACATAAGAATTAAAAGGATACAGCAGCTGCAGAAGACTCTGTTTTCGGCAAATTGGAATTTCATGTCTGATTTTCAGAGCTAGTTTCGAGGGTAGAAATATAGAGGATTATTTAATTTCTAAAAATGCTTCATTATTAAGTTCCTGTGAGTGGTGAAAATTTTCCCTAGTGCATCTAAGAAAGGAACAGATTGAGCAGGATGCGGCCAGTGTACAGAGACACACACGCACACAGAACCCACGTGGCTTCCAGAGGCATCATAGCGACAAGGCAGCAGTGTCAGCATCAGAACGGGCTTACCTGGCACCCGGAGTGCTCAGATCTCAGGCAGCCTCAGCCTTGTCATCAAAACCAGCCCCCACTTATCTAAGGTCTCTTATTATGGGTTGGGTGGGGGGCTCTGTTCGGGTTCAGCATTGGCAAGTTGGCTCTGCTACCCTCCTTCCCTGAGAGAGACCCAGGAGCCAGCTCCACCTGGAAACGTAGGCACAGTCTCAGCCTCAAGAAGTGGGACTTGGAGCTCTACGATGAGCGGAGAGCATTGTCACTGGTGGAGTAGCCACACTGGGCACATGGTGGGGACAGCAGCTGAAGGATCTGAGGTCCTCTCCTACATTCCTTCACCTCTGGTCAGTATTTGCAGAACCAGCCGCCCCTTGACAGATGTCCGTGGAATCAGAACTAGGTTGTTGCCCTCTGGGGTGGGGAAGGGAAGGAGGAACATGAAAAGGAGAAAACTAACAAGTGTGTCCTGAGTTTTCCAAAGTTGCAGGCACTGGTTTTGTGTTCCTGTTCTCCTTGGTGGAAAGTGTCCAGTCCTGGCTTCATCTGATCCTTGAGAAATCTGGGGTTCCCAGGAGAGGGGATTAGGGTTAAGATTATTACCCCCAAGAGTCCTCACACAGATCATCTCTGCCCCTCGGCCTTAAGCTCAAGTCTTAACAGGTCTCTTTATAAATCTATTTGAAATGAGAGCAGGCAAACCTGGAGGCTAAAAGCCGTCCAGGAGTCGTTCCTGCACCAGGCCCCCCATGAATGTGCTCCTGAAATGCCAGGTCCCTCCCTGCGGTCTGGGCCAGGGCAGATGGGGCACTGTCCACCGGCCAGCATGGGGTCTGGTTGGATCCAGGCCAGGAGTCGCATCAGGAGTGGGGTCAGGATCAAGTGTCCAGTGCCTCCCTCAGCAACCACATGGAGCAAAACCCCAGACCACACAACCATCTGCCCTCCCAGTTGCTTTCTGTTTTGCCTCCCTAAAATGCCTACATATTCCTCCGGGTTAGGGACTGGTCTCTGTTCACACATCTGCCCCAGTGCCTGGCAACAGTGCCGAAGGTGTTGCATGCATTATGTTGATGCTGATGAAAAGGAGAACAGAGACAGCAACAATATGTTTTGATTATACCCTTTGTGAGTTGAGCACTCTGTACACACTATTTTACTTACACTTTACAACAACCCTATCGAACAGGTAATAGGGGGATCCCATTTTATAGATGAGGAAACCGAGGCCCGAGGAGGTTAGCAGCATGAGCAATGCCTCACAGCAAGTATATAAAAGGGCAGCAAATTAAACCCATGACTCTGAGGCCCACGGTTTTAGCCATGACTCTTCATCTGCTGTCCACAGTTGCACACACGACCTGAAAGGCACTCTCCATTTCCCAGCGGGAAGCTGGAGGTCAGCGGGGAGAAGCAATGTGGCAACATGTCGGCGGGAATAAAGGACTGTGATTCCAAGACCCAGTGCCCGCCTGCTCGCTCCGTGGCAAATGCCATGGACACCGGGGCTCTCCGATGGCCCGCAGCCTGGCCACGCGCAGCGTCTGCAAAGACGTTGACAAACCCGCCTGAGTGCGGCCCGCAGAAGCGCCAGGGGGCAGGAGACCCTACCATTCTGAGGAAGGATGAACAGCTCCTCTGTGACCTGCCTCTTGAGGCGACTGTCACCCGGGGCCTGGGGACTGGCAGGCGCTGCCGGCTCCTCCGTGGACCTCAGCGTGTAGTCTGCGTAGTTGATGACCTCCGGAGCCGTCACCGCCGGCCTGGGTCCATAGATGTCTGGGAACTTGAGGAGGGCTCGGGGTTGGACAGGCTCCGTGGATTTTTTAACATTAAACTGCAAAAGCAAATCACTGGTTAGTCCATGAGGGAAACTCCTGCCTGTTTTCCACTCGTGTATGGTTCCATTCTGCCCCGAAGAGCACAGGCTGGGAAGGTCACAGGTCAGCTCCAAACCCAGAAGAATCCACAATCCACTGAGATGTGGGCCCCATCCAGCCACCCCTTTCCCCAACCGTCCGCCCACTCGTCCTACAGCTGTGCCCACGGGCGTCACGCGGGCCTGTCTCGGGTGGTCCCCCCTCTGCCTCTTCATGCTCTCTCCTCCTTCTCTCCCTCCTCCTCACCACCTAATGGCTCGGAAATGCCAGTGGCACTTGGACCTCAATCCAGTGAGAGCCTGCCTCGCCTGGCCCTGCGCGTCTCTCTGAAAGTGCCCCAAATCCTTCTCCCTTTGCCCCGCCGGCCTCCGAGTCCCCCGCTTCTCAAATAGGCTCCTTCTCACACCGTCACACGCAGGCCAGCTGTGCCGGCTCCGGAAGTCATCAGCTATGCAGACCACACGCTGAGGTCCACGGAGGAGCCTGCTGCACCTGCCAGTTCCCAGTCCGGCTTCCCCCAGACAACCCACCCCAACCTCCACCTGCTCTCTGCATGCTGGCTCCATCTCACACCTGAAGCCTCACCAGGGAGGCCACCTCTGACCCTCCTGTCTAAATTAAGTTCCTCTCCCAAGCCTGGCCCTCCCTGTCACCACATCCCGCTCTTCACTTCACAGCACTGATCTCACTCTACACAATCTTGGTCACAGGTTGGCATGTTTGAGGTCCATCTCTTCCACTAGAATGTGAGATCCATGGATTATGTCTTGTCTGGCTCCTGCTTTGTCCCTGGTGCCTAGCATAGTGTCAGCTCACAGGGAGCATGAAACACATACCTGTGCCTAGGGTGGCCATGTTCGGTGGTATGGCTTGTGCACTGCACAAAGGTACCTGGATGAGGGCCAAATGGGAGACCAAAATGCAGCCTGTGCACCATTTGCTCAGTCATGTGCCCTGAGGTGGGGGGTGCAGGCACTTGGAAGAAAGAGAATCTTTCTTTACATAGAGACCTATTTGTCTAGACTTTAGAGGGGGCTGCCTCACACAGAGAGTGGAATCTTCTGTCTTTGCCTCCACTGGGCACTGAGCTCCTTCCTACTTGAGGGATTATATAAACTTATATAACAGGCAGGAAACTGGGGACTGAGGAGCAGACCTAGAGCTGGAAATGCTGGCATCCTGGGTGGCCACAATTGACCCTCAGGGTAAGGCAGGCCGGACCATGGCAGAGACTCCAGGAAGCCTCCTGACTTCCATGCGGGCCCTCCCCTTCCTGTGGCTGTCTGGTGGCCAGCCAGTGGCAGGGCGGTGTGGGGGCAGGTGCGTGCCGTCCGCAGGGGGAGGGCGCTTAACAGCTTAATACTGTTTCAAAGTTTGTGTGTAGGCATTTGCACCTTCTATATTTAATCACCCCAGGATAACTCCTGCACGTCCTGCCTGGTTGAGACTCTGTCCCCAGCCGTTCCTGAGGAAGGCTGGACCCAGGTGACAGGGGCATTTCTCGATCAGCCTCACTCATTGAACAAGCGGCTGGGGTGTGCACGGGCAGGCATGGCAGGGCCCAGAGGAAGAGGAGGAGGAGCGGCCTCGCATGGACACCCCCTTCCTGCTGGGCCCCATCTGGGTCCCGCCCCAGCATTGCTGCCAGTATCTTCAGAGCTCCCCTAAGACGTGGAGATTATCCCTCTTGCATAAAAGGGGAAACTGAGGCTCAGAGGGGATACACACTCCATCGTCCTCCCAGAAACACCGCACAGCAGATCATAATGCAGCCGAGCACGGAGCTAATCCATCCTGATCATGCTGTGCGTGCCGGCGCGTGCGGGCTTCGAAAGCTTCTCTTGCTTCCATGGAGTGAGGCCGCCTGGACCGCGCACCTACAGAGGGCAGCGGCGCTAAGCCTGGATCAGCTGGGTCCAAAGCCCGCTGCCCCTGTGGCTCTCGACGGGTGTCCTGCCTTCCAATCTTTCCCAAGCACGGCACCCCATCAGAGACTTTTGTCATTACCTTGTCACGGGTAAGGAACTAGTTGTCCTGGGAGGGACCTGGGTGATTTGCAAAGTCAGGCCCCTTGCGCACCTCCACGTGTACTGAGAGTGCCGCTGGGCACCGAGGGGCTGGCTTCCAGGACCGACCCCACCGCTAGAGCCGGGTACCTTTTGGCAGGTCATTTTGCCTCTCTGGGCTGTCATCTCAAGTGACAGGTGATTTGGGGGTTTATCCCACTTCACATTCCGAGCCGCTTCTGGGGGCTGCAAAGAGGCGGGAGAACATGGCTTTGTTTGCAGGTGCAGGTGAGTTGGGGAGATGGCCACACGCAGCAGAAGCAAATGGCAAGTGCATTTGGCGGTTCGAGACCGCGGCACAGAAGCAAGCGGGAGGCGCCGTGTGTGAATAGCCCACGGCAGCTGTCCGAGATCCATGCAGGGGCGATCACAGAGCCCAGGCCAGGCTTCAGGGAGGGGCCAGGGTGTGAGCTGGACCTTGAGGGAGACGAGAGTCTGGAAGGCAGAGGGAGGGGGTGGAGAAAGTCTGTGCTCCTCACACCAGGCAGCCCAGGGCCCTGGGAGGAGACACGGAACAATGACTAATGTCCCCATGTCTTTCTATCTTCCACAAGTCACATCCACCCTCAATATCTCAATATCTAAGTCCAAGTTACATGTATGCTATTTCACAATGAGGAAACTGAGGCTCAGGGAAGCTCAAGATCATAGAACTGACATATGGTCTGTATCATCAAGAAGCCTTCAGATGTTTTGACTTCAAATTTCATGTCATTTCCACTGCCCTACAGCTGCTTCTCAAACAAAAGAAAGCAAAGCAAATAAACCCGTTTGTCTTGGATGCTGGATTGTAAGTGGCAGCCACAGCATCCTGGGGTTCTGGCCACCGCTGGCCCCTGCTGTCCATCAGCACACAAGAGCTCCCAGAGGCTGCTGGCCCCCAGCCCACCCCTGACTTAGGGTCACCCTGCCCTGTCACTTGTTGGGACACACTAAGGCTGTTTGGATAGTTGCGGAACATGTTTGTGCTTATATTTGGTTTCATCCCAGTGCAATCATCTGAGAAAAGGGCTCGGTTGCATTCCCAGTGTGATCCAATCGGGCTGATCTTGCATTTTGGGAAAATCGTCAGCAGCTTAGTTCTGAGCGAGGTTGGTTCTGTGTTGCCCAAGTCTCTGAGGACCCTGGGACTGCCTTCTTCTCTCCTCTGTGGGTCTCAATCTGGGGGCCTCTCATGTTCCCAGGAGCCTGTTGTAAGTGCTTAAAATGCACCCCTAGAGCAGTAGATTGGGGTGTTCTTGGTTGTCCCCCAATATCCGTCCCCTCTCTCCTCTACCTTTCCTGAGTATCTCTAGGCTATCTAGGTGCCACCCCCACCCCCCAGCTCCCAAGTGAGGTTTGTTTGGCCTGATCTTGCCAGTTCTTGGCATCATCTTGGTGACGGTTTCCGGCCCAGGGGTTGGCACCTGTCCTGGGGAAGCCAACCCCTTACCTTCCACGGTAGTAGAAGAGATTCTCTCCCCCCCTGGACAGGAAGCATGTGGCCCTGTATTGTGACTGCAAGGTGAGTCAGCCTTGGGACAACAGAGTGGAGACACAGAAAGAACCCGCGTCCCTGATGAGAATGTCATGAACCTACTGAGTCAACCAGCCCTGCAATCTGTCCTACGTCTGCACTTCGCCTCACATGAGCAGTATCGTTCTTGTTGTTTAAGCCTGTTTGAATTGGGGTTTGTGCCTTGCAGCCGAGAGCAGCCCAAGCCGACGCACTGCATTTTTAACAAACAGTGCGTCAGCTTAAGAGGAGACCATGACGCTGCTGCAGAGAAACCAGGCCCCGGGCGCACCGTCCCGTCTTGAATCTCTCGGCGTTCATGCTCACCTGCTGCTCATCCTGATCCCGCCTTACCCTGTGTGGCGCATGGCTCCATTGGCACGGAATGACTTACAGCCCTGCCCAGGCCAAGCGCAGAGTCTGATGACAGCTACACGAGTGTCTTCAAGCGGCGAGAGCAGCGGCTGATTACCTATCTCCTCCTCTTGTGCCACCTTATTTATTGCACTTCAAAAGCCCAGTTCCACCACATCTTTCAAATGCGTCTAGTTCCACGTACACAGCTGAAACTGCAGGGCCGGAGAAGCAGAAAAGAGGTTTGGGCGCCAAGGAAGGGAGCCTGGGAGAAGTGAGAGGTGAAGAACAAGGACATCTGGGGGCAGGCTGTGCTCAGGGGAGCAGGCCCCAGGGAGAGAACTGAGCTCCAACCTCACACCGTGGGTGCAGGCGGGGCAGGACTTCGAATCAGGGATTCTCTGTCTACATGGCTCTTGAACCCCAAGCAGAGGACCTGGGAAATACATGTGCAGGATGAGTCAGGGAAAATTGTCAGTGGGACAAGCATTGAACAATCAGGAAATGGGTACCTGCTGTGCTTGGCGTTGCATGCCTGTCTAGACAGAAGGCTCTCACCCTCGGACGGTGCTCAGAGCCTTCTCATGCGCGTCCTTGGGTTCCCCAGCCACACCTGTCTCCAGCACCTTTGGCCACTTGCTCCTCCTACTGCGGCCGATTCTGCATGGACCCAACCAGCTTCCGCAGGCACGGCCCCACCGGGCCTCACACTGTGCCCAGGCCTTGCCTCCTGCCCCTCTTGCCTCCTGCCCTGGGCTTCTCCATGGCGGCTGAGGTGTGAGGCACCCAGGGACACTCTGTCCACCCAAGAGCAACCTAGATGTGCAAAGACTTAAAACTCCATGGGGACACTCAACAAAAAACCAAACACCTGGGTTCGAAAATGGGCAAAGGACTTGGTTCCCCAAAGAAGACACACGAATGGCCAATAAGCACATGAGAAGATGCTCGGCATCACTGACCGTCAGAGAAATGCCAATCAAAGCTACAACGAGATACCACCTCCCACCCACTAGGGTGGCTCCCGTTAAAAAAACAGAAAATGGCAAAGTCGACACTGTTCTTGGGAATGTAAAGTGACGCAGCCACTTGGAAAACACAGTTCCTTAAAAAATGACCATATGATCCAGCAATTCCACCTCTGGGCATATAGTCAAAAGAATTGAAAACAGGGTCTCCGAAGGGATATCTATATACCCACGTTCATGGCAGCATCAATCACAGTAGCTCAAAGGCGGAAGCAACCCAGTGTCTACAAACAGATGAGAGTGTCAACAAAATGTGTTCTATCCATACAGTGTAGTATTACTCAGCCTTAGAAAGGAAAGAAACTCTGACACATGCTACAACATGAATGAACCTCGAGTTCATTCCAATGCCAAACACATTAGGCTAAGTGAAAAAAGCTAATCACAAAAAGACAAATACTATATGATTCCACCTAGGCAAGGTGCTTAGAGTCATCAAAATCATAGAGACAGGCCGGGAGTGGTGGCTCACGCCTGTAATCCTAGCACTCTGGGAGACCGAGGCTGGAGGATCGCCCAAGGTCAGAAGTTCAAAACCAGCCTGAGCAGAGCAAGACCCCATCGCTACTAAAAATAGAAAGAAATTAATTGGCCAACTAAAAATATATACAGAAAAAATTACCCGGGCATGGTGGCACATGCCTGTAGTCCCAGCTATTCGGGAGGCTAAGGCAGGAGGATCGCTTGAGCCCAGGAGTTTGAGGTTGCTGTGAGCTAGGCTGACGCCACTGCACTCTAGCCTGGGCAACAAAGTGAGATTCTGTCTTAAGAAAATAAAATAAAATAAAAATCATAGAGACAGAAAGTAGAATAGTGGCTGCCAGGGGCTGGGGGAGGGGGCAATGGGGAGTTATTGTTCGATGGGGACAGCGTTTCAGTTTTACAACAGGCAAAGAATTATGGAGATGGATGGCGGTAATGTTTGCACAACATAATGAATATTCAACATTCATGAACACCACTGAACTGTATACTTAAAAATGATTAAGATGGTAAATTTTATGTTATGTGTGTTTTAGCACAATAAAAAAATTGGGGGGAAGAAAACCCCACAACTCCCCAGGAGGGACTTGGCCCCATGGGCGGGCAGACAGTGGATTCTCCCTCATCCTCATCACTTCTCTGGGGTCTTCGGTGGCCTTTTGGAAGAGGATGACACCTCGAGACCCAGCAGGCCCAGGAACGCACCTGGCCTTGTCCTCCCACCTCCTGGCTCTTGCTTCCTGGTGGAGAGCCGCGTGGACGCACGCTCTCCCTTCCGGGACTCCAGGCTAAGACAGATGGCACGGGGGGACGGAGGGGGTAAGCCCGGACCTTCATTTCATGAGCAAATATTTACGGAGCCCTGCTACAGGCTGGGCCGGTGCTCATTGTCAGGAATCCAGGAGTGAGCAAGACAGATGCCGCCCTTCCGTCATGGGGCTCATGTTGGAAAAACAGAAATTAATTATGTAGTTAATGATCTGTACACAAGCGCTTAACCTTACCAGAGACGCTGCGTGACCTCTTCTGTGACATGATTAATTTTTCCCCCACAGGCTGTTTATTAATTTGGGGTTTCATGCTAGCACAGTCCTCTTAAAGTAGCATGGCACCACCCAAGAAGTTGCAGGTGGTGGAAGTAAACCTGGTTGGAAAAGGGGACATCTTTGCCCCTTAAACTTGAACTTTAAAAAGGAGACGGCAGAGAGGACAGAACTGGGCCTAGAGCATTCAGTTAATGCCACACACAGGCCACCGCTGCTGCCGGTCTGCAGCACGGCTAAGGCCCCTCAGAGGGGTGGCGGGGACAGGGAACAGGGGCCTGCAAGATTGTGTCCCTCTGGGCTCTAACACGGGTGATTATATACACCAATGCGGGCACAAGAGTTTAAGTCTGAGGCCGGGTGTGGTGGCTCACGCCTGTAATCCCAGCATTTTCGGAGGCCGAGGTAGGAGGATCACTTGAGGCCAGGAGTCAAGACCAGCCTGAGGAACATAGGGAGACTCTGTCTGTACAAAAAAAATAGAAAAATTAGCCGGGTGTAGTGGCGCATGCCTGTAGTCCCAGCTACTTGGGAGGCTGAGGCAGGAGGATCGCTTGAGCCTAGGAGTTTGAGGTTGCTGTGAGCTGTGATGACACCACTGCACTCTAGCCTGGGCAAGAGAGTAAGACCCTGTCTCAGGAAACAACAACAACAAAAAAGAGTATAGCTAGCTGGTCAGGTAGTCAAGTTCTAAAACAAGATAGCTTGGTTAGAGTCTAGGCTCACCCAATTACTTGCTGTGTGACCTTAGGTACGATTAATTATTCTCTGAACTCAGTTTCTTCATCTGTAAAATGGGGATGCTAACATAGCATCTATCTCCTGGGGTTGGATGAAAGATTAGGTAGGACAGCCCAGGTGGTAGGCAAAGTGGGGTTTGTGCATTGGGACCAATGAGCTCTTTTACATTCATCCGTGGTTAAGTATAGAAATTGAGTGTAGGTGTTAGAACAAAACTAACCTAAACAAAACTTGTTCCTCTCCCACACATGGTTTGTAAAGCTCTGGGCTAGACCAAGTATTCTCACACCAGAGCCGCTGTGGCTGGGGAATCTGCAACGGGTTCTCCCAGGGTCCTGACTCTTAGTCTTCACACCCTGTGTAATCGCCTCTCCTTGAGTGTGGGCTGGGCTGGTTGTAGTGACTTGATACTTGCTTTTTTTTTTTCTTAGAATCAGGGTCTTGCCCTATCCTCCAGGCCGGAATGCAGTGGTGTGATCATAGTTCACTGTAACCTTGAATTACTGAGCTCAATCGATCCTCCTGCCTCAGCCTCCTAAGTAGCTGGCACAATGTTTTTCTTTTTATAGAGACAGGATCTCGCTATGTTGCCCAGGTTGGTCTCAAACTCCTGAACTCAAGTGATCCTTCTGCCTCAGCCTCCCAAAGCCCTGGGATTATAGACATGAGCCACCTTGCCAGACCAAAGAAAAGAAATTTGCTTCTAATGAACAGAATAGGTCACGGGTCCTCAAACTTTTTAAACAGGGGGCCAGTTCACTGTCCCTCAGACCGTTGGAGGGCCGGACTATAGCTTTAAAAAAACTATGAACAAATTCCTATGCACGCTGCACATATCTTATTTTGAAGTAAAAAAACAAACAGGCAAAAACACCCGCATGTGGCCCACGGGCCGTAATTTGAGGACACCTGGAATAGGTAAATGTGAGATGTCACTTCTGAGATTTAGATTACCAAAAAATTGGATTCCATCTTACTTGCTCCCTGTGATAAAACAAGCTGCAGTGCTCAGAGCTGCCCTAAAGAGAGTAGCCCATAGGGCAAGAAGCGGAGGGCAGCCTGGGACAGAATCCTGCCACCAAGCCCATGAGCGAGCTTGGAGGTAGAGCCGCCCCCAGCAGAGCCTGAGATGGCCACAGCCCAGACGATGCCCCACTGTAGCCTGGGAGGCGCAGCCAACAGACTGGCCAAGCCGTGGCTGGATGCCTGGCCCACAGAAACTACAATAGTAAGCATTGCTACTTTACATGACTGAGTTTTGGGGTGATTTATTACACAGCAATAGATAACTAATACAGCAGTTCATGAGAATTATCCAAGAAGGAGTAAAAATGTAGGCACCACTACACACCGAAGAGAATGGCTAAAATGCAAAAGGCTGACAACACCAGTGCTGGCGAGGACAGACACATCCGGACGCTTGTCCACAGCTGGTGGAAGGGAAATGGCAAGCCGCTTTGGAAGGCTGGAAGTTTCTTAAAAGTTAAACCTGTATCTACTGTAGGACTCAGCCGTTTCACTCCTACGTATTTATCCAAGAGAAATGAAAACGTGAATCCACAAAAAGACTCACCCGTGGCTAGTGACACCCATGTTATTCATACGAGCCAGACACCGAAAGCAGTCCAGGTGTCCGTCCACAGGAGAACGGACAGGTAAACTGTGGCACATGCTTCCAACAGAATAGGCCTCAATAACGGGAGGGAATGAATTTCGAGAAACAATAGGGAAGAATCATAGAAGTATGCTGAGCAAAAGAAGGCGGATGCATAAGAGTATATCCTGCACAGTTCCATTTACATCAGCTGTTCTCAACTGGGGTAACTGTGCCACTCACGGGACGTCTGCAATGTCTAGAGACATTTTTGGTTGCCACGACTTGGGGTGGTGGCGCTGCTACCGACTACTGTCACCATGGAGGGTTGGGAGCTAGTACTGGAGGCCAGGAATGCTGCTAGACGTCCTACGACACAGGTCAGTCCCCCGTGCTAGTCAGTTGGGGCTGCCGCGTCAGATCACCATCAGCTGAGAGGCTGAAACAACAAACACTTATTTCTCGCAGCTCTGGAGGCTGGAAGTCCAAGATCAAGGAGCTGGCACGTCTGGTGTCTGATGAGGGCCCACTTCCTGCCTTTCTCATTGTAGCCTCATGTGGTGGGGAGCAGAGAGCATCTCTCTAGCATCTCTTCCTATGAGGGCGCTAATCCCATTCACGAAGGCTCCACCCTTATGACCTAATCACCGCCCAAAAGTCGCACCTCCTAAGACCGTCACTTTGAGGGTGAGGATTCCAACACATGGATTTGGGGTGGGGGGACACAGACATTCAGTCCATAACGCCCCTACAATAAAGATTTATCTACCTAAAATGTCAACAGTGCTAAAGTTGAGAAACCCTGATTTACGTGAAGTTCTAGAAGAAGTGAAACTCATCACTGGTGACAGCCATGAGAACAGTGGCTCCTTCTGGCTGGGAACCACTGGGAACTGACTGGGAAGAGACATGGGAGGGGTGGGGTTACAGCCTGGGGGATAAATATTTGCCAAAATTGATCAAACTGTAAACTTTAGATGTGTATTGTTCATTGCATGCAAACTATACTGCAATAAAAACTTAGACAGATAAAGGTACACACACATACACACACACACACACACACACACCCCTCTGTGCAACCTGCTGAATTAGGCTCTCTGGGATGAGTCTAAGAATCTGAATGTTCAGCAAGATTCCCAAGTGCCTCCTGCAACAGAGAGCCCAGCACCTGTCTGCAGACCTGCATTTTGGATCCACTGGTGCCTGGACCAGCGTTTCTACATCTTTCTTTTCAAATATCTCCAGAGCACAGGAAGGTAATGTGTAGTCTAGGAACAGGAAGCTGTCCAGAGCAATTGGGAATCTTTCTCAAAATCTCTAGTTCTATCTCAGAAATTCATGTTACTTTTTGTATTTGATTCCATATGACTGTTTAAATATTAAAATGCTTTAAATTACCACCAGGAAGGAAAAATTTCCCTTGTTTATTTTGTGATTTCCAGGTCTGGTAGCACACTTCCTGAACTCCCTCTCAAATGTGCACACACAGCTGCACTCTCCTCTAGCAGAGAAGCAGGGTTCTCACCCGTGTCTAGACAAAAGGCATTAAGTTGATTAGGTCAAACTAGAAGTGGCTGAGAGAGAGAATCGTTTTGCCTCCAGGGAAGGAACAACTCCTTGAAGCTGAGTCTGTGATGGGAACAGCCTTGCTATCCTTGGAAGATAGCTTAGAAGCTCATCAAAGTTTTCCTTCCAATGGTATAGAAAGTTCTCCTGCAGAGAATTTGGGGTACAGCCATAGAAGCTCTTAACCAATCCAAAGGCTCGATCTCCTCCACCCACTCCTTCTGTAGACACCCAACCAGTTGTCCTCGCAAACACCCACAACTGGATGAAACTTCGTGGCTAGCAGGCTGTTTGTTAACAGCCTTGTATTAGGGAAGGCCAACTGCTGAACTTTAGCAGGGGTGCTGAACACAATAAATGCTGATTTCTCACAGTCTGAAAAGGGTCGGGTGGTTCTTCTTCAAACTCAGGGTCCCAGCCTCTTCCATCTTGTGGTTCTGCCCACCTGCACCCTCCATTGTGCAAATATGAGCTCCTTGGCTCCTCAGAACAACCCTATTGTACAGATGAGGACACTGAGGTTGGGGAGAAGTTCAGTCCCGTACGTACCCCTAGTCATGTCGATAGGTAGAGGCTCCATTCCAAACCAGGCTGACCACCCGGAATCCCACCCCTTCTGGCCACTTCATCCACCTCCTCCCCTTTCCTGTGAGCCTTGACCACTTGCCCATGTTTTTGTGCCCATGTTGAGTGGCAGGTGCCTGGGCCTCTGCCTGGCCCTACCACCCCCTCCTCTGCCTCTGCACACCCTTTTGTCAGGAGAACACGACAGTCCGCGCTGGTTTCCATACTCCGTGCATCAGCTTCACCTAGAGAATGTAAATTCAGGTTCCCAGGCCCAGTCCCAGTGGTGGACCTTCCCCAGGGTCACCGTGATGTGGGTGGTCCCTGCACCTCACTGGTTTGGGGGAGGTGCAGACGTCCAGGTGGGGCAGATGTCCCTCTCCTAGGGAGCTGCCGGGACCAGGTTACTGCTTCTTGGCTGCTGGTGAAGCAATTTGCCTCTGAGCAAATCCACAGGGTCATGTCCCAGGGGTGGCGTATTTCAAGCTGCAACGTTGAAATTCACCTTGGAGAGGCAGCCTGTCTTCCCATTCAGGCACCACGGTGTTTCCATGGCGACCTTGCCACTATACCATCTTTTGTCATCCCTTCCAACACCTCCTCTTCTGTTTATTCCAAGTCTGTGCCCCCTGTCCTTTCTCAAATCCTCTTCCTTTGGGGACTCACTTCCTCCTAGTCTCTTTTCTCTCTCTGGTTATTTTAAGATCTAAAAAAGCAACACACTCTCTGCCCCCTAGCTGGTGCCTAATGCAACAGACTGGGAGAGCCCTTCTGTCACCCGGTAAATGCGCCTCTCCCGCCCCGGCAAGAATGAGACTGAACTGGGAATAAGATCCAGCCCAGTGCAGACCTTTTCTCTGCTGTCCTGCATTCAGTCACTCGTTTGTCATTGATCAAACTTCCAGATGTGCAGCTGCAGGAACAGCACTGCCCGATTGTGCTCCTCATGGGGGGCACATCTCAAGTGACGTCGAGAGCAGGAAGCCAGTACACCCAAAAAGGCAATTTCAGTCCTGAATAAGTACTGTCAAAGCCAGGACAGATGGTGACAAGCTGGGCGGGAGAGGAAGTTGTTTCCACCAAGCATTTGCGGGTCAGGGAAGGCTCCCTGCGCTGAAGTTTGAAAAAGCAAAATCTTGTCTAGCATTAACAACGTGTCATATACAAGTCTGAGCATTTTACCCACATGGCTTCATTTACACTGGCATTTACATGGCAACCTCATGGGGAAAGCATTACTATTAGCACCACTTTACAGAGGAAGAGACTGAGGCACGGGGTGGGGGGTTAAGTCTGAAGTCACGCTGTTAATAAGATGCGGAGCTGGTCAGCGAACCCACGCTCATGACTGGGAACCCACAGGCTTTACAGCTCAGCCCTATCTTCCTCCCTGGGCGACTCCAAGGAACCAGAGATGGCAATGGTCCATTATCTTTCTAAGGTCTTGGGTGGACATAAGTCAGTTGGGGCTGGAGGGAGGACATCCCACCCCCGTCCTCCCAGCCTAGCCATTCACCCGTCATTCCATCAGTCGTCACTTGGTATGGAGAAGCTTTTATGTGATGGAGGCATGGCAGACACTGGACCCTGTACGTGTGTGTTGGGGGAGAGGCAGGTGGGGATTACTAGAATGATAACTGCTATGACGAAGAGCAGCAAAAACCAGACATGGTGTAGGAGCAAACGAAGCCTTGCCCGGGGAGGGGGAGGGTGGTATGGGGCAAGAGGAGGGGAAGGAAGACATGGAGGAAGACTCACAGAGACCCTGCCTGTGGGCTGGGCGCCCTTGCACCGTGGCCGGTAGCGTGACATTCACAGGTGTGGGTGACAGAGAGGGCGTTCTGGCCAAGGCAGGGACACGGAAGTTTGTCGTGTGTGCAGACAATATCGAGTCCGCAGGCGCGACGCAGTAAAGCCAGGGAGAGGAGGCGGCCCAATGAGTGTCGCCAGAATCCCAACATTTCTGGACAAAACGGAACATAAAAACATTATTAAAAAAAAAAAACCCAACACATTGGGAACCACACCGTGGCGGGATCCTACCTATGTATTTCTCTCTCCTAGGTGGCCCCTGCGTTGATTTCAGCAGTCACATCTCAGCACCCTGAGGCCACCGTCTGCCTCTTTAACACGTCCTACGTACCCGCTCTAGGAAGCACGACACACACTTTACTGTATCTAACCTTCACACAGCCCTACAGGCAAGTGCCTAATATTTTCTGTATTCCATATGCCCTAGTATTAATAAAGAAAAATAAAGACAACCTAATTATTTTCTCTGCAGAGCTAGAGAGTGAGGCCCAGGGAGACTGACACTTGTCCCAGGTCACGTGACTAACATACGCCAACACTGGGCTCTGAACCCAAGTCCACTCCAAAGCCGGCACCGTCAACCTCTGCACTACACGTGCAGGTCCTTGATGCTGTGTCCTAATCGTTGCTCTTGATTTCTGGCAGGTGCCGCATCATCAGACTGACGGCCCCACCCCTACCTCCCCGCCAGTGGTCTGGCTGTGGCAGTGAACTGCCCGGATGCAGGCAGCCGCTTCGTTACTGCGCCCCCTTCCGAATTTGGGTTTGATGTTCTTTGCACAGAAATAGCGCTTCACTTGCGACCTGAGCAAAGACAATGTCAAGACTATGTTGTGACCTCATCAACACTCGTCATAGGCTGGTAGAATCTAAAAGGTCGATAATTGGGGCTTAATGACAGCCTTTCCACTCCAGGCGCCCAGCCCCCCTCTCCGGCGTGTTGCATCCCAGAGCACAGTCTCTCAGCCAGCCTTTAAATTCCAAAGTTTCCACTTGTCCCCTCCCCCACCCCACTGTACCAGTTTACAAAGTCTTTCTGTTACACTGAGTCTGTGTCTAGGAGGAGGATCTCAGCCCTGCATCATCGATAACTGTGTAAGGCGGGGCGCGGTGGCTCACGCCTGTAATCCCAGCACTCAGGGAGGCCGAGGCGGGCGGAATGCTCGAGGTCAGGAGTTGGAAATCAGCCTGAGCAAGAGCGAGACCTTGTCTCTATTATACATAGAAAGAAATTATCTGGACAACTAAAAAATATATATAGAAAAAATTAGCCAGGCATGGTGGCGCATGCCTGTAGTCCTAGCTACTTGGGAGGCTGAGGCAGACGCCATGGTACTCACTCTAGCCTGGGCAACAAAGCGAGACTCTGTCTCAAAAAAAAAAAAAAAAAAAGATAACTGTGTAAGACAGGAACACACATGTTTAATGTTGGTCTCTATGGCCTTAACCAACTGTGTCCATGTGTGTCAGTTGACCCTTTAGACCTTTTTTTCTGTTTCTCATTGGTGGTGGCCATATTTTTAACATTAGTTTTCCTAAGAAAGTCATTTTGGTATTAAAGGCTGAAAAGTTTGGTTATATAACAATTTCCTTGACATTGAATTTAAGATATTCTTCCAGAGTAGCTGTAAGATTTTTCAATTCTATGGTGCTCAGATAATTGAGCAACTAAGGCAATTATTCTAACCCTGTTATTGTGCCAATATATTACAAATAATAGTTAAAGTACTAAACTTTGATTTTTTTACTCACCTAAAAATTGATTAGAGTACACTCAAGGTTACCCTTACAATAATACCATTTTCGTACATTTGCATTCTGATGAGTTTTTCCCAGTGGCAGAGAAAGGAGATAAATTCTGTATAACCCTTCAAACCCATGTGAATAACATCCATCAAAGTTGACCCAGCGTGGGAAAAAGTAGAAGGAAGCACTAATCTAAGATATCTATCCACTTAAGTGTAGGAGTTGGAAAGAGCATCCATTTCTAACCTGGAAATTTCAAAAATAGCCCAGTTGTAAAGTGTGGCTTCAAAACCAGGACGGGCTGTTTTAACTAGATCCTCCTTATATTTTGGTTTTAAGCCAAAACCCTCCACATCAGATTGCCACCCAATTAAACAGAAATCAGCACACACTTGTTGTCCACTGACTGCATATTCTCCCACCCTATATACTATGGCAGATACATAAATAAGCCCCTGCCCTCGGGGAGTATACCATCCAATGGTGGAGACTAGATAGTACGTAAATGGGAAATATGAGGAGCTTATGCTACCACTCTCCTACCCTATGCTCGTGGCAGACAAGGCTAATCGATCAAAGCATTCTTTCCTGCTGAGCTCAGACACAGGGTATTCAACTTAGGGCTCCAGGAAGCCAATATCTATTAGCTGGAATTGATATGGAAGATGAAAGATATTTGCTATTCTTCCTGATTTAAACTTTAAACGGATAGGTAAGCATGGAAGGCAGTCTTCTAGGGCCGAATGTCTGGACTGTGTGCTACAGAAGGCCTAAGGAGGAGCTCCTCGTTGTTGCTGTGATCGGGGAAGGCTTACTGCAGGAGGGGCTTAGACCCAGTATTCAGGGATGATTAATCATGGGAGAGCCAGAGGCTTCTCCATGGGGAGAACGCAGCAGCCTGTGTCCAGAGCGAGCACACTCGGGGCATGGCAAGTCAGCGGGAGAGGAAGGCTGGGTTTGGAGAAATGGGGTTGGAACAGAATGGCAAGGCCAGGCCAGAAGGGGCCTTCAATGCTGAGTTAAAGATTTTGAATTCTATCTTATAAACAGCAGAGAGACTTTGACATTTGTGAGCAGGAGAATAACATGAGTTTTCAGCAAATCACACCAGCAGGTGCACGCAGGGGTGACTGACGCAGAGGAAAGGAGGCGAGAAGGCCAGCCGGGGACGACACGGAGGGAGGACGCAAGAGGCCCGGCCAGGGTGTTGCTGTGAGGAGCCAAGATGGAAAAAGGCAGGCAGTGATGCACGAGACTTCCCCAAGGAAGACTTGGCAGTGCTTAGGGCGGGAACCAGGTGGTAGGGAAAGGGAGGAATTCGATGTAGCTGCATCAAAAAAAGCAACCATAAAAAAAGAACTTCCGCTCTTATTTCTCAGGTCTCCCTTTCTGAAAAAGCAGAATCCCTGGAATGTCACTGGAAGTCTACAGCCACAGCAGTGTCTGGGCAACACATTGGTTCTTCTGTGTGACTCTAACGACCAGTCAGCAAGCAGATGTCAAGAGCTGGCCATTGGGTGCTGCTTCTGACATTCCCCTTGGAATGGGGATTGCCATTTGGGCAGATTCAAAGCCAGTCAGTACCATCCACAGATTAGCTCTTCCTTCTTTTTTAAACAAGACGCAAACCTAAGACATTCCCCTTCTGCATCACATGGGCTAACACAGTCTACAAAATAGTATTTGATCATGGAAGGTCAGTGATATCAGATTATCAAGCTCCAAGTTACTATAAATGTGAAATATTTTTCTTCAGCTCATTTCAAGCTTTCTGAAATAAGAATAACAACCCCAAACCTTTCTACCCGCAGATGTGCCTATTTGGCAAGCATGTATTAAAAGATGAGAGATGCACAAAGCACCACGCTAGATGTTAGATCAAATGAGAAAGTGAAAGTGGCTTCTAAACACTTAGGCCTGTGCAAAGGGAGGATGTTATCATTGTTGGCTCTGATCTTTGCCAATTTCACTGGCGCAGTTTCTCTGACCCCCAGATTCTTCCTTTATTATTACTAATTATTAGGGTTGGTAATTTATAGCTGGCATGGATTGAATACCCTATCAATAAAGGTTTTGGCAGGGACACGCGGCACATTCAGACTGGGTAATTGAGGTTAGTTACATAAAGCAGGTATTTGCGAAAGTGTGGAGGGTTAAGGAAACCAACAGGAACGGTGAGCGCCCTGGGTCAGGGATACATGGGCACTGCCACCTCCTTGGGCCTGAAGGTGCTAGAAGCAGGAGGGGTCACGGGAAAGCGGACAGGATGCCAAATGGGGAAGGTGGCCTGGCAGGAGGCAGCAGCTCCCAGCAACTCGCTATCCTTACTGTAATACCTGACTTAACCCCCACGACAATTCAGCAATCACAACGCTGGTAACAGGTGGCCAAATGGGGTGTAGCAGGGTTGAGTTACTAGCTGGTGATCACACTTCGAGGAAGGGGCGGATTAGAACTGGAACCAAAGCCCAAGTGCCTCACCCCTTCCATTCATCCAATGTGTGAAGTTGAATCATTTTACAGCAGTCGACTAATGACAACTCAATTATTAACACTATTTATTAATCCAATTACCATTTCATTACTGTGGCAATCAGTGCAGGTTCCCAGAGGCCGCTTGGAGGAGTCACATGAGCCGGGATTTTGGGCACAGCTGCAGCAGCCAGAGCCACCCCTGCTCTGCCAGGGACACTGTGGCGCTGTGCACAGTGCCTGGGGCTCAGGCAGGGGGTCAACACACTTTTCCAGACTCAGAGCCGCCAGCACGGCAGGCACCGGCCTGAGCGCATCCTGCCTGACCCTTCCACTGGCTTCAGAAGTTGCAGATTCAAGGTGCCCCCTCTTCAGAGGGAGTCTCGTATTTTCCTACAATAAAGAACAATTCCAGAAACACCACGTGGCACGTTGACTGCTGACTTCACAGGCTACTGACTCATCTGCCCATTGACAGCTTGCTCCTCTTCGTAATGACATCAAATACATCAGTTATTCACTCTGGCACTGCCCCTTGCCCCGACCCCACCTGCCTTGCTGGGGAACAAAAGGATGGTCCTGGCACCTCTGACCCTGGTGGGCATCCCGCTCCCAGGACCCCGCTGGAGCGTCGTCACCTCGGCCACAGCCTGCCCTGGTGCCAGCCGCTGGCCGAGCCCCTCCAACATCTGCTCTTCCCCAGCTAAGACCAGGGAGCCCTGACTCTCTCCTCGCTTTCTCCAACTTCCCGGAATGATTCCACGCTCCATCGCTCCAACAACACCTTTTTAGAGTCTAAAGACCCCCCTGCCAGCCCCACCGTCCTTTCCCTGATGCCATCTGGCAAAACCCCGACACTGGACCCGCCCAGCTGTCCTGCGAAGGCTGCCCCCTGCCGGAGGGTCACTCAACAGGGCAGAGGTGCCACCACGAAGTCACCCACCTCCAATGGGCTCTCCATCCTGCTGGGCGATCCTACTATTTCCCCAACTCCTCCCTCAAGCCCACGTTTTGGAATTTCTCTGCTGTCCTCAGACTTTCCTCACGGAGACAAAGGAGAAGGAACTGAGGGAGCGGGGGCCTCCTCGGCTGTCCGTGGGCACTCCTGCCTGGTCATGAGATGTGGTGCCCACCAGCCCTTGCTCCGAGGCCCTGAGGGACGCACGCAGGGCTGTGCCTGCTGCTCTGCGGACAGTGCTCCCGTGGGTACCGCCAGTGGCCCCGGGCCGTTCTCTGCACTTGCAGAAGCACCGGTGCTACGGGCGTCTCTGCAGACATATCTCAAAGGCCCCTCCCATTCTCCCCGCACAGAAGTGACCTCTTCCTTTCAGAGTGCCCCCCGAGTGACTGCATGCTGCCACCATCCTGCTGGACACGGGGAGGCTCAGGCATCCTCCCCAACGCCTCTCTGTTCCTGAAGCCCACACCCAGCCGCTTGGCAGAGCCGGTCTCTTTCCCAAACACCTCTCCAAACCACTGCCACCTCCCTGGCCCACGCCAACATCGTCTCTCCCCAGGGTTCCCCCTGGGCTCCCCACTTCCACACTTTGCCCTGCCAATCTGTTCTCCACACAGCGGAGATCTTCCAGGATCTTTTCACAACCCAAACCCCACCATGCCATAGCTTGCCGGAGACCTTCCAGTACCTTCCATTGCTCTTGGTATAAAGACCCAGATACTTACAGTGGCCCAGAAGGCCCTGCCTAGCCTCTCCTACCCCTCGCTTCTCCTCTCTCTCCCCCGAGCTCTCTGTGCTCTCCCACTTTGGCCTTCTCTCGGCCCTCCTAAGTGCTAGTTCTTTCCACAGGGCCTTTTCACGTGCCCCATGCCTAGAATATGTCAGACCCTCATTCCCAATGCCTTCTCCTAGTAAATGCCATAACTGTATGCCACAGAGATATGCAAAGTAGTCCATTTAGGGTATGGGAGAAAATAACAGACTTTCACTTTATAATTTATTATCTTATTGTTTTAAGAAGGTCTATTTTTGTGCATGCTTTATTGTGTTCATGATAACAGTACAGTGATATCTATATTATACATAAGCATATATATGCTTTATAAAGAATGCATATCTAAGGAGAAAGTACTCGAGAGGTTTTTACTGAAAGGGGTCTCCAAAGAGGTTGAGAATCAGAACATTAATCAGTTATCACTTCCTTGGGAGGCCCGCTGAGCTCCCTTTCCACATCTACCACACTCATAAATCTATACTGACATACATGACTGTGTGGTGGACATTGCTCTCCCTGGAATACTAGTTGCATGGGGGATGTTATCTGCCTTGTCAGTGCAGTGTCGCCAGTGCTAGCTCAGTGCCTTGCACATAGTAGGTGATTGAAAAATATTTATTGGGCTGGGCGCATGGCTCACGCCTATAATCCTAGCATTCTGGGAGGCCAATGCGGGCAGATTGCTCAAGGTCAGGAGTTTGAAATCAGCCTGAGCAAGAGCGAGACCCCCATCTCTACTAAAAATTAATTGGCCAACTAAAAATATATAGAAAAAGTTAGCTGGACATGGTGGCGCATGCCTGTAGTCCCAACTACTCGGGAGGCTGAGGCAGGAGGATTGCTTGAGCCCAGGAGTGTGAGGTTGCTGTGAGCTAGGCTGATGCCATGGCACTCTAGCCTGGGCAACAGAGTGAGACTCTGTCTCAAAAAAAAAAAGAAAAGAAATATTTATTAAACGAATGGATATTCTAGAAGTAGGAGATTCATACTTCCCTTTTCATACTTACAGAAACATTTTTTCACATCTGGAATACTCTTAATGGACTCTGTCTTTCCTATATGGCGAACATACAGAAAAGTCATTGCTTTGGTAAAAGATCAATATGAAAATGATTCAGATTCTGAAAAATATCCTTTGAGCTGTGGCCAGGTGCTGAGTTTGTTGGATGCTTTCTAAGTGTTATCTCATTGGTTCTTTAATATTACCTTACAGAACCTTAATTCAATCTCTGTTTTGTCGATGAGGAAAGTGGGATTCAGAATGGCCATGGTGATTTAGCTAGAAAATGGTGGAGTCTGAATTCAAACTCATGTTTTTAAGTCTTATTTGCTTCCCAGTATAACCTCAGTATCTTGATCATAAAATGAATAATTTCATCCTAAGAGTCAATTTCCTCTTTGGGGTGGTCCCAAAGATTGTTACCTAAAACCAGTTATAGTGGGTATCCAAAATCCAATGCAAGGCTACAGTGTGGTGGCAATAGGCTAAAACACCTAATCGCATGTTCCTTCCTTGTTGTCCTTTGTCTCCAAACATTTTATATTGAGGCTGTTGAGCAAAGGGTGACTGACAGTCATGTTGCTGCTTAAAGGATTTGTTCCATTTGCCAGTAAAATGAGCTTGTTAGATGATTCATTCGCAAGGAATCTGCAAAAAAAAAACTCTTCAAATCATGTGGATATTTTCTCTTGACGTCACATCACTGCCTTCACTGTATTTCTCCTTGATAGCTCACCCTTTCTTCTATGTGAATTGACTGTGCTGGAAATGAAAGTGTATTTTAAGACGCTTGGTGATGTGCTCTGAGAAAGGAGGAGGGAATCAGACGTGTAGAATGAGCTCAGAGCTAACAGAGGCTATTCTACACTTGCAGCTGTTCCAATCAGCTTTTCTAGCAGCCCCACCAAACTGCTCTTCCCCAACCATCCCTTCCCCTTCTCCAAAACATTCTTCTTAATTCTATTTGAAAAGCAGAGTCTTTGCAATCCTGCCTCAATAAACCTACATCCTCAGCAGCACATCCAACCTGTGCAGTTTCTAATGCCTTTCCAAATCAAACACGCTCTTCGTGGGTAGCATCTCACTGGGTTTGCAGCTGAAGATTTTTAAAACTCTCCCCAGTGTCAGCCAAGTGAACGGAGACCCAAAGGGAGGGAAACCAGCGGAAAGTGAAGCTGCCACACACTCCACGCTTGCCTTGATTCCTTGGCGAGTCACTAGAGGCAAGCACAGGCATTCTGCAGGCCTCCCTGCTCCCCTGGGCTTGTGATTTTTATTTTGACTGCAAGCAGAGGGGCAGCCCCCCCCACCCAGTCCTCTCCTCCTCACCTGCTGCCCATCCTTTCACCAGTGCACTCGGTCATTCAACCTTCCTCCTCACTGCTCCTTTGCTGTCTGCTAAGCCTGCTGCTCAGTTTTCTATGAAAGAAAAGTATGTCTTGGATTTCATAGGTGTGAGGAGGAGCCAGTGAAATATGTCAAAATGCTCTGGGGTTTGTGAGCTGGGTTGAGACTCATGCTCACAGAATCCCCAGAGGATCCTCTCCTCTTATTCCCACTCACATTCACAGATGTGCTCCCGGCCCCATCATTTGACTCTGGGCTGTTCCTGGGAGTATGTTGATTCAAATTCCAGAAAGCAGGAACTTGCACTCCATTATTTCAATGGTAGAAATGATAATGCACTCCAAGTCCACCCCAAAAGCCCAATCCACACTCTCAAGCACTGTGTAAAAGTCTCCCAGGATTTTTCTATAATATAAAGCAATCAAACCCCCTTTTACCTAATGAGTTAGCACTTAGCAAACCCTCGTGGGAAGGCTTGCAGTATGTGCAGCTTGGTGGCGCTGGAGAGGATCAAGGCTCCTCTGGGCATCCCACTGGCCTGGCAGCATCGCTACATAAGGAAATGATATTGAAACTTACTAAATCCTGCCTGAGTTGGACCTGGGTGAGGAGAACCCCCAGGTGTCTGGGTGAGGCAGACCGGGACCTAGGAGAGGCTAAAGCTTGGGGGGAAAGGACGGGGAAGATGACAGTGGTAACGTGCAACCTGTTTAAAGGATGGAGCAGCAGGTTCGAAACTTCTGGGGGAACAGTGAAGCCAAGACGGCCACACACTCCACTCCTCTCGGGAGACTGAGGAGCAGAGAGGTGTTTTCACAAGTGCACCATGTGCCTTCATCATGATGGGCGTTCAGTACAGATACCAAATGTCTGTTACAAACTTTGCCAGTTACTGATGAATATTTTAAAGATGAGTATTTGGTTTCTTTTAATTTTAAAAGTTTAGAAAATACCACAATGAGATATTACTTAGCACAAACTAGGATGGCTATAATTTTTTAAAAAAGGAAAATAACAACTGTTCACAAGGAGGTGGAGAAATCGGAACCCTTGTACATTGCTGGGGGGAATTAAAATGGTGCAGCTGCTGTGGAAGGCAGTTTGTCAAATGTTAAATATAGAATTGCCATAGGACCCAGCAATCCTGCTCCTAGGTATAGACTGGAAAGAAGTGAAATAGGCACTTAGACAAATACTTGTACGGGAATGTACACAGCAGCAGTAGTCACGCTAGGGGAAAAAAGGTAGAATCAACCCAAATGATGTCCATCAATGGATGAATGATAAGCAAAATGGGGTATATGTACACAATAGGATCTTTTTCAGCCATAAAAAGAAAGGAAATGCTGATACATGCTACACTGTGGATGAACTTGCTAAGTGAAAGAAGCCATCACATAAGACCACATATTGGATGATCTCATTTACATGAGATGTTCAGCATAGGCAAATCCATAAAGACAGAAAACAGACTGGTAGTTGCCAGGGGTTGGGAAGGAGAGAGGAACAGTGACTGCTTAATGGGTGAGGGGGTTTTCTTCCGGGGTGACGAAACTGTTCTAGAACAAGGTGAAGGTGATGGCTGCACAAGGATATGAATGTACTAAATGGCACTGATTTGTACACTCTAAAATGGTTAATTTTATGTGAAGGTCACTTCAATAAAAAAAGCTTTGAAAGTAACTAATAACCTTCATATCATGAATACATAGCTCAAAGCCCCTCTAAATGCTCGATGCGTTTGCATGAATAAATGAATGACTGGATCTGTCCATGGTCTACAATGCTCTGTTCACTCAGGCCCCTGCCAACTTCCCCAGCCTCATCATATACCTGACTCCCCCTTACTCTCTGCTCTTCAGGTACGCTAGCCTTTCCCCAGGCCCTCCTCAATGTTAGGCTTCCTCCTGCTGCAGGACCTTTGCACAGGCTCGTTCCTCTGCCTGGAGCTCCCGACACCCTTCCAACTGGCCTGGTTAACTTCCCCTCCAACCCCAGCTTTCAGCTTGGCCATCGCTCTTCAGGAAAGCCTTCCCCGACCTCCCTGACTGGGCTGGTTTCGCCTTACCCTCTCATAGCGCCAGAATCTTCTCTCAGGGCACTTACCACCAGCACACATTTCCACTTATTTGTGCTCTTCTTCTATTAACTCTGGTCTCCTGCTTTATACCACAACTTTTATGAGGGCTGAGAGTAAGTCACCGTGTCACTGGAGAGGGGTTACTAGTGTAGCCCCACCCTCCACTAAAATACATGGCACATAGTATATGCTCAATAAACACAGTTAAGGGAGGAACGTATCCCTTTCATCTGTTTTCCTTTAGGACTCTATGAACGTATAATTTCTTATCAAAACGGTGATAGGTGGCCCTTTGCAAGCATACACGTGTCAACTCTGATAAACATATATAGAATCCTTAGTTCTTAAAGCTTGTCTCTATGAAGCCATTCTCTATCCTCAAAGCAGGGTTTCCTGATGTTTGTTAGCAAGAAATAAGCTCTGGACGTACCGAATACAGTACTATAAAGGCGTAAGTGGAAGGTGGACTGCCACTGGTTACCGGGAAATTGTAGGTCAAACAGCACGGACAGTGTGGGGACCACCTCCTGGTGTGCCAATTCCTCCTACCGGTCTCATGTCTTTATCTTTTTTCCTCTTTGCCTTCTGGGTCTGAGACTTCCCTATCCTGCTGGTCTCTTCCCTTCCTTCTGCCTTTGCTCAAGTGCCCCTGATTTGCCTTTCCGGTGTTTCCTTCATCGTGAGCCAGCGGCCCCTCTGTTCCTCCTCCTGCATCCCAGGCACTTGCTCATAATCCGGCCAGAATCTCAACATCTGGAAAGAATGCAGCAGTGTTTTCTGCTGGAGTTGACAAAAGGTGCTAGTGAGCCACTAGCTCCATGAAGAGGAGAGGCAGTATCCGAATTATCTACAAGCCGGACCAACAGGAGAAACTTGGGAAGGAAAAGGACTGATGGACCCAGACACGGACGGTCCACATCATGAGTTCTTCGAAGGGCCTAGTGTTTCCAGCGGGTGTGTGCTCATCTGCCTGAAAGAATCTATGCTAATTTCTTGATGAAAAATTCATACTGTCTTCCAGGTTGCTAAGCAACCAGCCCAAACATGTCTACTGTGTAAAATCTCTCTGGAGAGCCCTGGGCTGCACCCAGCCCCTGACGCATTGTGAAGGTGGCAAAGCGATCCAAAGCCCCAGAAAAGTTCTGGTGCTGACCCGCCAAGATGCACATTCATAGACACTTTCATGCCATATCTGGGAAAACATATTGGCTCAAATAAAACTTCGACTACTTTTTCTGCCTATCTCCAGCTCGGTGGTCCAAAGTGCGGTCTCTGGAGCTTGACTTCCTAAATCCGATTCCCAGCCCTGCCGCTGAATACGTTATTCATGTTCTGGGTTTCACTCGTCTCATCTGGTAAAATGGAAATAGTAATTATGCATATTTCATGGGGTTATTGTGAGAATTAAAATTAATATGGCTAAAGTGCTTAGAACACTGACTGGCACGTTTAAAGAACTTGATAAACATTAACTATTCTTACTCTATGGAAATAATGTATTGCTGTTTACAAGAGAATCCATGACGGTCAGACTTTGCAGCAGCCCAGAGTAGAGTCAGCCCTAGGAGTGCGGTTAGCAATTCACCAGCCTCCCACGATCACTGAGGTACAGTGCAGAGTTCAAGAGAGCAAGCATCCTGCACCGGAGAAAGTTCTACTTTGGGCTGATGGGGGGAGGGGATGCCCCTCCTAAGGGTTTCCATGACCCCCTGCCCGACCCCCACCACGCTGCACTGTGACATGCCTCATGACAACGGCTTGTCTCACTGTCTTTCCCTGAAGTATCACAGGGCCCACCACGTGCTCCCTAACCCTAACGAATTAACTCATTACTAATGAAATGCAGTGAAAAAAATTAGAAATATTTTACCCCAAAATCTATTTATTTTGAGGTGGCTGCCACAGAAGTACCCTGCCAAGCTGTCTTACCTGTTGGGGGAAATTTGCATCTGTAGAGAATCTCCAAAAATGCAGCCAGGTCCTTCCTAAGAGTCTGACACCCTTTAGGAACACTTACCTTCTGAAGGCAGCTCCCTGCAAGGGCTCATTTACACAAGACCACCTTTGCCAGCCAGCCCAGCCTCTTCCTTTCTCCCTCCCCAAACCCGTTTTTACTACAATCCAAGCCCCCTTTCTTGGAAAAACCTCTGTGCCTACATTGAGTTGTTTTCATTCTGAAAGCGCCCCTGCATACACATTAAAATAAATGTAAATGTCATTTTTTCCCAATTAATCAATCTGCCTCATGTCTGTGATTTTTCAGTGAACATTTATGGGACCAAGGGACTGGTTCCCTGCGGCAGTATCTGTCTGTCCTCTTACTAGTGTGAGTTAGGACACGTGATCCAAGAGCGTGTTGCTCCAGAGATCTAAGGAAGAGAACAGGTGGGAGGGTTAACAGGGCCACACAGCTGGCCTTGAGGTCCCAAACTCAAGGGACTCTTTTATGCCATGGGAGGTGCCCACAGGAAAAACAGTGAAAAGCAGACATCACCTAGGAAGTAGTTCACAACAGACCATGAAAAGGAGGATCACATCTCTCCAATATAGTCCCAAAGCCCTCCTGGTAATAAAAATACTGACCTGATAATTAACATCCACAAACATTATGTCACAATATGACAATTTTTTTTTTGGACTGAGGGTTTCACTCTGTTGCCCTGGCATAAGGACAGTGGCATCATCATAGCTCACTGCAGCCTCAAACTCCCTGGCTCAAGTGATCCTCCTACCTCAGCCTCCCAAGTATCAATTTGTGACTACAAGGTCTACAGGCATGTGCTACGATGCCCAGCTAATTTTCATTTTATTTTTTGTATAGATGGGGTCTCACTACGTTGCTCAGGCTGGTCTTGAACACATGACCTAAAGCAATCCTCCCACCTCAGCCTCCCAAAGTGCTAGGGTTACACCACCTGACAACAATTTTTAATAAAAACCTTACTGACTACCCACAGAAAAGTACACAAATCTTAAATGTAGAGCCAGACGGATTTTCACAAAGTGAACACATCCCTGTAGCCAGCACCCATGTCACAAGGCAGAGCACGAACAAAACCCCAGAAGCTCCCCAAGCCCGCCCCAGTTGTTACCTGCGCCCAGGGCAACACATACATAAATCGGGCTTGGTTTCAAATCTTGTGTGTAAATAGAGCCTTGACAGTGTGTACTCCTCAGTGTCTTCCCTCTCTTACCAATGTGAGATTACAACACGATGATTTAACTCAAAACATACACTGAAGGGTTGTCACATGCCCAGCATCATATCAGACATTGACAGGGACATAAAGAAAACAGAAGACATGTTCTCTGACCTTGGGGAGATAAACTCCACTATACACACATTGTCTGATACAAATTCACCACTCATTTATATTATTTTATAAAAACCTGGAATCAACCTATTAGAGTTTCATCAAAAACCACTCTGGTATCCCCCCTCTGTTGCAAGGAGGGTAGGATTTTATAATTTGGTAGCCTGTGGCAGTGGGGGGCAGGGGGTGTGGCTAGAAGAGGTGTGGGGACCCCTGCTGAGGGCCAAGCAATTTTGCTAAAGCCTTTGGCCACCTGTTAGCTTCAAGGGGACAGCCCTGGGGTTCACCCTGGGGACCTCTCAGGCATTTGAGAAGTGCACCATAATGTAAGCATAAGTCCCAGATGGGAGAAACTAGGACATTAAAATGACAGCTTTCTGAAAGCAGGACCCAGGCACCTGCCACACAGTAGGTGTCCCAGGAAGGGCAATTCTCTCTGCGCTATAGTTCTTTAGGGTAGGCAAAAGGGGGCTTCCCCTGAAAGGCCCCAGCGGTGGGCTGAGTGGCAGCCTGTGCAGATAAGCGTGAAGAGACATCCAGGGGAAGGAGCCCACAGGTCTCACTACTAGCTGCAGCTGCCCTGTCTCCTCACTCAAGCTGCCAGGTCACTGCATAATGACCAAGCTTCCAGAGCAGGCTGCTGACAGGGTGGTCCCGGGTGACAGTGCCAGGCCAGGAGAGGGTAGCGTAGTAAGAATGGATTCCTTGCATCCCCCTAGGGCTGCAGGTGAGTAAGGATGAGGGATTGTCTAAGAAGACAGGATAAAGGGTCCGCAGTGTGTATTTTGAACAAGCAAAGGACTGCGAGCGGAAGCTGGCTGGAGGTGTGGAAGGTGACGAACGGCCGAGGGCTCCCTGCTCCACGAGCAGGGCTCCCCGACCTGTCTTGCTCTATGGATTCCTTCAGCTGTCTAGAGAAGCCTGCAGACCCTTCCTCTGAATGTCTAGAAAAGCAGAAAATAAAAGACACAGGGCTACAGAAGAACAGCTAATGAAATCAATCTGTGCAATATCTATATGTGTGCTTCTTTATTAATTCATCAAGTAACAGAATCTCGCAGGAGATTAATAAGTACCATAATTTCGAATAAGAGATGAGCATAAATGCTATCGCGAAGTATCTGCAACAGCTGTGGTGTGCTCTGAAACTATTTGTGATTTCCCTTGGGGACAAAGTCACAGATCCTGATAATTCCACTATAGTTAGTTGTTTATATTCCTACTTACCAAAAGTGCTGTTTGAGTGAGAAGTAAGTAAAAATAAAGATGTCATTTTTTCCTATTCAAGACCATGAACCTCTTAAACCTCATCTACAGACCCCTTGGTGGCAGCGGTCTGTGGACCCAGTTTAAGAACCCCTGGGAAAACCTTAAAGTTCCTTTCAAAACCACTAGAAACTTCAGCTTCATCTAGCCATTCAGGGTCAGAAATCGGATTCCCAGGCATGGTCTTGAATCAAAGAAATGTTTCCAGCAACCGCATACAGTGAGTTATGGCGACCAGGGCAGTAACTCTGTATCCTACAAGCCATCCCAGTGACAAGTGAGACACATTACGCCTTGGAAACCTCTGTGGGGGCTACAGAAATCTAGAACCCCATTCCCCAGCCCCCATGCTCTCTCTCTTCAAGAAACATATTCAGAGAGCCTTTCCCCAGTCTTGCAGTCCTTGTCAACGTGTGCCATGCACATTACCCTGCTGTCACCTGCCACGCTTACCACCGCCTCCTTTGCTTTCTTTGAAATGTCCATTGATTGTCTTTTCTGTGTGTACTTTATCTGGGTCAGTGGCTGAATGAGTTTAGCACAATGGCAACCATGGTGAGATCTCAGCTTCACCACATTCACGCCTATAGACTCAGCCCCCAGGCTGCCCAAATCCTTGTCACCCAGGGAACCAGGTCAGCGAATGTGGACAGGCAGGAATCATGTACCAACAAATGTATCAACAAATATTTATCCTGCCCCTACTGAGCTGGCACCGGGTTGCAAAGACATGGCCCAGGCACCCACATCTGAAGACTAACTCAGATGATAATCCCAGCTGGCTGGATGCTGCGATGCCTTTCTTTGTCAACAACTTCTTATTGGACACCTACTAGTTTCCAGGGGCTAAGTAAGTGCTGGAAATAAACAGCATACAAGTAACTGAATATGAAAAATCACACCCAATTGTAAGACAGGCTATAAAAGAATTCAGAAGGAACAATATAAGCGAGGATAATGGGGATACTTTGTTTCATGGTCAGTAAACAAAATCCTCCCTGACATTTAGAGGGAAAGAGACCTGACAAAAAGAGACCTGAGGAGGAGAAGGAGCCATAATATGAAAAGCCAGAGAAAAACCAGAGTGGGCAGGAAAGGGCTGGGTGTCTTATATGAATGATCATAAATCCAGAGGGGCAGAGACTGTCGAGAAGGGGGAGACTGGCATGAGCTAGACTGGAGAGGCAGCACCTGCCGGATTAGGCAGGTGAGGGAGTGGAGTACACTGGCTATAGCACAGATTCCAGAATCAGACCAGCTCAGCTAGAATCCAGCTCTGAAACTGCTCTAGCCGTGTGGCCTTCAGCAAGTCACTTACCTTCTCTGAGTCTCAGTTTCCTCATCTTTAAGTTAGGATCATACAGCTCCTCTGTGGGGTTGTTCAGTGCAGTAATAAGCGTAAAACACTTAGAACAGTGCCTGGCACTGGGTGTGTGCCTTGTTAGGGTTGGCCATGACCTATTCTAATGAGAAGTTGTGGAGGATTTTAAGCAGGGGAGAGACACAGTCTGGTTTGTCTTAAACAGATTTTCAGCCATTGTGTGTGCTACTGGCTGTCAGTAAGATAGAGAGTGGGAAGGGATCTTAGAGGTCCTTGATACCAACTGTTTCCCCAGTGGTTCTCCTGGGGAAGGGGAGGGTAGGTACACTGCCTGGAGAGCCACCACTCAAAGGCAGAAGAGTGGTTGTCCCTCGGTGTGCTGGGTGGAAGAGACGGTGGAGAGGCCACCGGCCGCTGCTGCTGGAGAAGTGCCCAGCCAACCTGCCCATGGAGGGCCCACTACTCCCAGTTCTAGATCATTCCATGTCCCAGATCCTGCTGTACATTCCATGTCCCACATCCTGCTGCTCCTATTTAGCCAGTGTCAATGTCACTGCTCTTGGATTGTAAGTGCCTCAAGGACAGCAGCCATTTCCTTTACACTTCCACTCTACAGTGACTGACACAGGCCACATGCAGCTGGGTCCTCTGAGCTTTTGAATTATTGATTGGAAAAAGGAAGGTGGAATCACAACACATTAGTGCCACTCCTGCAACTATACGATCTATAAGAAATGTAGAGGACCTTAGGAGGTCATTTAAGTTATCCCTCTGCCCCAGGGCCAGCCTTCCTCAGATCACTCAAGCAAGACTCTTTTTCTCCTGCTTGTCCAGAGAACATTCTGCACTCTCTACTTTGGAAATGCATCCTAGAGGTCACAGCCTATGTAGGGAAATCCTTCCAAACCCCTTCCGCTGCACCGTACAAAGGGACACAGCCCATCTCTTCCCCAAAGGGGCTTCTGAGGACATGCAAATGTGTGGGATAAAAGCCCTCCTGTCTCTGGGGACATCTTCAGAGACATCGGAGAGGCTACAGCAAGCCCCTCTGATTGGAGTTGAGAGCTGCTGGGAAGTGGGCTCCTGCTGCCTCCCTGCCCAGCTGGCCCCTGGCTCCCCAGCTCCTAGGGGGACAGCAGCCACCTTCCCTCTGGTTTCTGGGAGTTGCTCCTTCTCAGCTCTGCCAGTGTTTGCCCTTTCCACAATTACTCCCCTCGCTCTCACGGCTCCATTCCTCCTGTTCTGCAGGGCTCTCCTCCAGATTCCTCTCAACCTCTCCCCAACCCCGGCCCTCTCTCTCCCACATTTTTCTCCGAGAGCCCCTCTCCTCCCAGCCCCCCTCCCAGTCCCCCAACACGACCCAGCCCCGCATCCCCCTCCCAGCTCCCACATTCCCTTCCTGGCCCCCCTCCCAGCCCCTCCACACTCCCCAGCCCCAATTCCTATCCAAGTCGCCTTCCCCATCCCCTCCCTTTAACCCTGCCACTGCACCCCCATTCCTTTCT
>VSMD01124836.1:0-34501 GCA_008750895.1 Mirza zaza
GACCTGTCCTGCCTAATTCTCATGCTTTCTCCTTTTCCCATTTGTTCAGGTTACTGAAACTCCAAAACCCCTGAGGACTCAGCCCAGCCAAATTATGAACAATAAACACCGAACTCCAAAATCTTATCCACAATGTTCATAGTATGCAACGGATATATCTGACCTGTATCAAGATATTTCAGGGAACTTACAATGACTCAACACTCATCACTGACCCAACTGGTCCCCTAATCTAGGCCAGATGGCAAATGGATCATTAACCTTATTCTGATGGACTTGTTTTTCCCCAAAATGAGCTGTGATAATTAATTATCTGGTATCTGGCATTTGATCAACAAATACCATCCATTAACGAACATTTTCCCTGCCAGTTCAATGATAATTAATTATCACAGTGACAACCTGTGGCACTATAAGATTCTGAAATCACTTCAGAATTCAGAGAGTGAGAGAAGGTGAGAATAAGAGAGAAAGAATGAGAGACAGAAGGGTCAAATCATGCTAAGCAGTTTTAATATTAAGGGTAAAAAGGATTGTTTCTGTGGTGTTTACAAACCCATCCCATTTACAAAAATACCCCAGATAACTTCTCTTAATAGGTTGCCATCAAATATCAAGAAAATCAACATACTTTAGAGTTGGCGGAATCTTTTCAATAAAAATGCTTCTGACTTCACCCCATAGTCATAGCACCCTATCCCAGTCACTGGTCAGTAGAGGTGGAGTAAATTGATCTATTCCTGGCAGAGATAACATATCAGTCACCCTCCTTATATTGGCATCCTACACTTTAAAAGGAAACAACCTCCCTTTCTCTTATCCTAAGGCTTTTCAGAATGATTAAAATTCTTTTCTAAAATGCATCACGTCAAAGACCTAATGAAAAAAAAAAAAAGGTGTGGGGGAGGGGAAGAGAAAGAAAAACAAAAACAAAATAAAACAAACCTGATACAATAACTTTTCTTCTGGGTTTTGACATTATTTAATTTTTATTACTTAAAAATTGTTAACTTCATCAATAGGACTAGTGCCCCATTGGGTACATAGTAGGGATTCAAGGAACTTTGGTCTGTTTGATTAAGAAGACTAAGTGAGGAAATGTATAATGGTTTCCTGCAGCCAACTATCCATAAATTGTAGAAAATGTTTGAATGATATGCTTTTCCAACTTGAGGATGTTCTCTTTCCCTGGATTTGGATCTGCTGTTGGGGCTGCATACAGCCTGCTTAGTTGCCCACAGACATCATGCCACAACATGTGCAGCTGCCCAAGGTGACTGTGGCAATGGAACCACTTGAGAGTTTTTGGGTTAGACAAAGTGGACAAACTGACCTCAAAACAAAGACCATTTCCCTCTTGAGAAAGCTAAAAGAAAGGCAGCAACAAAAGGTGGATATCTTCATGAACACATACTCAGATAAAGCATCTCATATAGTTCACAGGAGACTTGCCAAGACATGATAAGATTCTTGTTATTGGGATTTTGATAATCCCGGAGTCCTGCTGTGTTGTCCTGTCACATTGACTTTATGCCTTTTGAATAAAGGGAGCATTGCATTTTCTGAAAGTTGAAGGTCATCATGATTTATTTCTGAGACCCTCTGACAACTAGGTGCATCAAATGGGTGTGCTGGTTTGGTCAGGTTAAATTCTTAAAGCCCTGGGGTCACTAAGGATGCAGCCATGTTAACAATGCAAAGCTACAAAAATTTTAAGAAACCTCCTGCGAGCTCATCAGTGTGGGCAGCAAGCCTTGGGTAGCACCACCAGAGCCTGACAGATCTTGCTAGATGGAAAACTGGTACTGATGGGAGAAAATCCTATCCCAGAAGATCTGTGAGAGTTACTACCAGGGCAAAATGACCACCCTCCCAAAAGTTTACAGGAGAAAATATAGGGTTAGGTAATCACATGCCTGATTTCTCATAACCCAGCTTCTAAGCACAAGCTTGAGAAGATACAGTCACAGATGTAGAGTCAAAAACTAGGATAAAGGAAAGTTATTAGGCAGTAATTAAAGAATCAGAATGTATAAGGAAAGACAATAAACATCGGGGAGAAAGAAGAAGAGACCAAATGTGCGAGAAGGACTTGATTTCAGGCTCTCTTGCCTAGCAGTAGAAATGAATTTGGATGAGGCAAGCAAGGGGGCTCCTACAGCAATATGCTTCAGTCCCAGATCTGAGCAACACTCTCTGTACCAGTGCAGGGCAGACAAGAAAGACTGTTCCCAAACCCAACAGAAAACATTTCAGACCAAGAGAAAACTAGGTAAGTTCTGCTTGGACACCTTGAATTATTCAGTGGACTCAAGTTCAGTTGCATGGTAGACGAGCAATGAGATATAATAAATGATTTAGGTTGTGAAGTGAGTCACACTCTTTGGGGACCAGAGTCATACTAGTGGCTACATGCTTTGTAGAATTTGGGGTCACCCAGAAAGCAAGAGAAAGTCCAAGATGAACTGATTTTTGAACCATTTTTTCTTAAGCTGTATGATGGCTAAATTCAGATACTGTGAGCCTGGATGGCTGACAGATCTAATCGAGTGAACTCTACCTACCTACAACAGTAAGCCCTGTTCCACGTTTTTGTTAATGTGTTTTTAAATTCTTAAAGCAAAACTGTTTTATTATTATCTTTGATATTTGCATTTGTTTGCAAGTCAGTTTGTCTCATATTGTTCAACATCATCTATTAACTATTTACAAATAGTCACAATTCTCCAAAGCTATCTTTTTCTTCTAAAGATGTATTGTAAAACACATATGAACAGGAAAAAAACACTCTGAAATACAATATACATTATTATTATATCTTTATTTTATCATAGTCAATCATTCTTTTTTAAAATTTTTCTTTGGACTGCTTCACAAGTTAATAATCAGTATGGGGTTAATTTTTTTCAATGGGAAAAATGTCCTTATATTTGAAATATATTAGGAGGTAATATCTTCATTTTTTAAAAAGCTGATACAAGCACCTTCCAAAATATAACCTTTACTTTCCTTCCAATGAGAAAGTTTTGCAGAAATAACTTGAGAAACAAAAATGTTTTTCCTGGTCAAGTAGGAATTTTTCAGACAGCTCCTCTACTGCCCTCTAAAGTTCAAGAATGAAATAACAGCTCTACTTTGCAGACAGTATTTTATTCCACTGAAATATCAGAATTCCACAGACTGCAAAAAGAACTGGGCTCATTAAGCTCTGGTCTCAATGCAATGTGGCCAGGCATGTTTGCTTAAATGTAAGGCATGCATGGGACATGTGACAAGACTCATTATAGAAAAAAGAAATGGATTAAAGGGCAGGCTGATGTTATCCCCAATGCCAGTGTTATTAAGTGGGTCTCTATTATTCACATTTTACTATACAACCTAACCACATAAGTAGCCAGACTTTTAACTTTTGAAAACAATCAAAACCTCTTGGGATGGTCATAATTTGTTCTGTATTTTTATATTACCTTCGCCATAATTATGACAGAGTATATGACAGTAATAAAAGGATAGTATTGATAATATTGAGTATGTCTGCTAAGAAAATAATATATAAAACTAATACATGTTGCTTCCTGAGCTCATTTTGATAGAGTATCTTGGAAAGAGTGATATCTGGGGACTTGATGTCGGTCAGATTCTCAGAAACTAAAATTTGACAGTGCTATTTTAGAGAAAGGAAGCAGGATGGGGGCAAAAAGTAGGTCCATGCAACAATTGGTCAGGAGTAGAGAAAGGGAGGAGAATAGCTCCTTCCTGTTTTTTACACTGGGGACAATACAGGGAGGAAAGGAAGAAGAGAGGTAAGAAAGAAAAGAAAATAGGAGAGGGGAAGCAAGTGGCAGGGCAGAAAATGCAATATAGAATACCTGTTGAGCCCTAAGTTTGAACTAAGTAATTTTACTTGTTCACAATAAACATGTAATGTGTTACTATCTCCATTTTACAGACGAGAAAATTGAACTTCAGAAAAGACAGACAAATTCAGTCTATTGTACAGCTTGTATACAGGTGGCACCAAGCGCAAAAAGGAAAGGCAAATGCACCAGACGTTGCTTCTCTTGTACTTCTCAATGCTTTAGCCAATTGACCTTCTGGGACCTGACTAGCAGGAGTGTTGAAGAAGCATGTGAGGAGTAAAGAGAAGCAAACAATCACAGGCCAGGAGAAAGGATTAAGGGTGATTGCAATCTCAAAGAGCCTTGAGTGACACACTGAAAAGCCACAGGGAAACAGTTAGTTACAAGAGAATTCTTGGCTAAATGCCTAATTCAAGGATCAGGTGCTAATAATCATGTGTTGCCCCTGAAAGCCTATGATCATTAGGACAGAGCTTTTACCTTTAGCTGTGCAGTTGATTTGGATGAGCAGTCAGGGCTAAGCATCGATGCTTTAGGTAAAGTGGTTCTGTTCTCAAAATGTGGTCCTTGGTCCAGCAGCATCTGCATCCCCTGGGAATTGTTATAAATGTAAATACTCAGCATTCTCCCCAGCCCGGACCCACTGAACAAGAATATCTGAGGGTGGGGTCCAGACATCTGTTTTCATGAGCCTGGGAGGAGATTCAGATGCATTCTCAAGTTTGAGAACGAGGTTTGGATAAATCCTTTAATTTGTTTAGCAAGGGCCCTGGGGGACTTTTTCTATTAGGCAAGTTTGAAAAGTCCTAATTTTAGGAATAAAGGGGAAACTTTTACCATATGTCCTACTTAAAAAAAAAAAAATCTTCCTTCCTCTGTAGGTAGCTATAGAAATTTAGACTCTCTTCTATCATTTCAACTATGAAATCACTGAAATTAGGAAAGCTGAGTACAATTCCCAGAGTCCTAGTAGGTTTGATTTCCTAACTCTGGGTGGAGTAAGGAATTTGGGAGCATTAGAGAAGTTAGAGAATTAGAGAGGAATAATGAACAAATTATTGTAATACTTGTTTCTGCATTTAAGTTCTAGAAATTGAACATTTTATATGATATTTTGCCATGATTATATAAATGGAGCTGGATGAATTTCCTTAAATTTGCATTTTGTGCTCAGAAAACAGCCTCTGCTAATTATTTTTATATTTAAACGTATTTGTATGTCCTAGTCCCTATGGATTATCGGATGGAGAATAAGACAGTGAACATTCAGTCGCTTTGCTTTCCTTTTTCACAAGGGCTTTATAATCCTGCAACCATCATGTGGGACAGATGTTATTCCCATTGCAGAGGTGAGGTGACTGCCTGCTCAGCTGTGGATGAGATTCAAACAGAATTATTTGTGTCCCTGTATTTTCCACTCAAATTGGAGAAGCCTATGCTAGCCTTTTGAGGACTGAAAATACATCATACTTGATTTTAAATCTCTAACAGTATCTAGTAAAACATCTGGAAAGACACTTAATAGATTTATTGACAAAAGCATATTATTATATTTGATTTCATTGGTTACATTTTAAAAAAGAAAACAAGAAACAAACACTTCGCAGATTGAAATGTATTTGCATCTCTCCTTAGTACTAAGTCACTTTCTACTTTGTATCCTCATAAAAGTGACAATGGTCTATGTGGCAAAGTTGCCTTGAAGTCCACCAAAAATCCATGAATGTCCTTCCATAATGTAGAGTTATTGCTGGCAGTTTCTGAACTCTCAAGGACTACATCTCATAGGCGTCCTTCCTAGAGACATATGACAAGTTCTTACTAATTGAATAAGAATAAAAATAATGTGTGTCACATCTAGGGTATGGTGGGTGAGAAGCAAGTGCACCTTCTTCACCTCCACTTCCCATCCACTGAAAGCAGAGGACCTTGAGGTTCTAGGAGATAGTAGAGCAACAAGGTGGATGAACCTGAAATCCTGTACCACTAGAAAGAGCAAAGTCTCCAGTCCATTAGGAGTGCTCACACTACACAGGTACATGAATGAGAAAACCAATTTCATTGTGTCAATCCACTGTAACATGGGGGTTTATATAATACTACAACTCCAATCATTTCATTTCTTAGGTGATGATTTTTTTTTATCTTAGATGATTTTTTTGAAGATGATTTCCATGTTTGGGAAGGTATGGATTACATAGGGTTTCATGAGCTGGGTTATTCACTCATGGATTTTGAGGAGCCTGGTAGGTTTTGTTCCCTTCTGCTCTTCTTCAAGGAGAACACTGATTACGGTGAGTGTATTATTTAAAATATAGCTCAGACTGTCAGTAAAAATTATACTGTGTAGTCGGCTACATGTGAATCTAATCCTAGGCTCTCCCATTAACTAGAAAGTGTGAGCATACTCGAACTGCTGAACTTTTTCCTCTTCCGCTATGCTAAATGAGAATTAAAAATCTCTATACTCTAAGATTATTATGAAGATTAGAATTTATATTTGAAAATGTCTACTACAGTGCTTGTCTCATAGCTAGCATTAGCAGCTAGTGGTAGACTTTTGAAAATATTTCCTGCTACTTCCCAGGGGAGAATTATACTCTACTGTGTCAATGTTATCGGGTTAGGTCATGTGACTGACTTTGGTCAACGAAGTATAAATGGAAAAGATGTGTCACTTGCAAGCTGAAGTCTGGTGTCGTTTCTTTCTGACATGATGACTGGCAGTATACCAGCTAGAAATTGCCCCATTATTCTGGATACTGAAATGACAATGATGTGGAGCAAAGCCACAGCTGCCCCACAATGGGGCAAATGATAAACTTTTGCTGCCATAGGACATGAGGATTTGGGGGCCATTTGTTAACTGCAGCATAACCTTGCTTTTCTGACAAATGCACCAGAAATATATTTCTCGGCCAGGATATATGGAAAAATCATTTAAACTGTCTAACTCTCCCCCAGGAAGTAGGGTATATAGCTCTTTCCCTGTCCCTCCCATTTTTCCTTCTATAAATGACTACTATTAAAACCATATAGGCTCTATCCTTGCTTCCCTTTCTGGAGAGGCTATAAAACTCTTTAAGAAAATATAAAGAATGAAGTATTTTCTCATGGTAATTGAAAAGAGATAAAAGAAAAAAAAATCTGAAGACAGAATCTGATTTCCATGCTGTCCTTTGTTTGGTTTCTGCATAAATGCATCTTACATTATTGTATTAGAGCATATAACTTTATGGAGTACAAACTAAAAACAAGTATGAGCCTCGTACTTTATAATGAACCAAAGTTTCTATTTGGAGGCATCACATTGGGGGCAATGCAGAAGACTGAGAATCCTCAACAGGGCTGTGGAGTAACAAGACTTGACAGAGAATTGGCATCTGTGTAAAGTAATTTTAAATTTATCAGAGAAATGGCAGAAGCAGCGGGTAAAAACATTGCCTTTAATTATCTTCTTTCATGAATTATATAAATGAAGAACATTTAGCTAAATTTCTACTTAAGAGCAGGCAAGGTGAAAATAACAAATGAATGCCATTGAGAATTTTGTCAATTACTCCAATTTTTCCATTATTATTATTTTTGAAACTGCCACAGTACCCCTAGCAATTTTTTGCTCCACAGTCTTATTAACCCATGGTCTGCAGATGGAAAAAGCAATATTTTCATGCTGATTCTACTACAATCACAGTGAAATGCAAAAGATCAATTCATTGAACTTCAAGTATGTGGGCAATGGATGCCTCAGATTATGATCTTACTTTATTGAACATGCTTTGCAAAACCAAGAGTTACTTCAAAACTTTAAGTTGTGAAAATCTTCCTAACCTCCATCCCACAGTTGCTAAGATTCCTTAAAAAGAATGCCTTTTCCCAGTAGCATCATCTGTAATGCCAATACCTTTCTATGCTGACCCGGGTCATGCAAGGGTGAAGGAAAGGGCAGAGCAGGAGAGGAAGCAGAGGCTTTATGTGAAGAGGAAGAAAACACATTAAAAAATAATAATAAAAGTTCTGTCCTATATTGCCTTCCTTACGCTTTTTACAGTTTTTATTTCATACTCTTTCTTTTAACAGATTGTTTTGTTTTGTTTTTAATTTTTTTTTTTAATTTCAGCATATTACAGAGGTACAAATGTTTAGGTTACATATATTGCCTTTGCACCACCCAAGTTAGACCTTCAAGTGTGTCCATCCCCCAGATGGTGTGCACTGCACCCATTAGGTGTGAATATACCCATCCCCTCATACCCCTTCCCACCTGCCAGATACCCAATGAATGTTACTACCCTATGTGCACATAAACATTAATCCGTTAGTGCCAATATGACAGTGAGTACCTGTGGTACTTGTTTTTCCATTCTTGTGATACTTTACTTAGTAGAATGGGCTCTAGGTCTATCCAGGATAATACAAAAGGTGCTATATCACCATTGCTGTTTGGGGCTGAGTAGAATACCATGTAGTATATATACCATGTAGTATAGAATACCATGTAGTAGTATATCATGTATACTCCATGGTATACATATACCACATTTTACTAATCCACTCATGTGTTGATGGGCACCTGGGTGGTTTCCACATCTTTGCAATTGTGAATTGTGTTGCTATAAACATTCTAGTGCAGATGTCTTTTTTATAAAATGCATTTTTTCCTTTCATAGATGCCCAGTAATGGGAATGCTGGAATTATAGGCATCCCTGAGGGTGAAGAAGAAAATACACAAGGGTTGGATAAACTATTTGAGGATATAATGGAGGAAAATGTCCCTGGCCTTGATAAAAATCTAGATATCCAGATATCTAGAAGAAGCTCAAAAGATTCAGGATACAAGAAGCTCAAAGGAAAGAACCTCCCAGGGAGATTCATTCCAAACAGGAAGACACCACGACACATAGTCATCGGACTGTCCAAAATAAACATGAAAGAGGTCCTCCTATAAGCTGTTAGGTAAAAGAAGCAGGTAGCATACAAAGGAAAACCCATCAGACTAACTTCAGATTTCTCAACTGAGACCTTACAAGCCAGGTCTGGGTGGGCCCTATTTTCACTCTTCTCACACAGAATAATTCCCAGCCTAAAATCTTGTACCCAGCAAAACCAAGTTTTTCATATGAAGGAGAAATAAAGATCTTCTCAGATAAGCAAAGACTGAGGGAATTCTTCAAGGCAAGACCTGCCTTCTAGTAAGTATTCAGAACAGTGTTACACATGGGTCAGCATGATAAACACTCACCAGTGTAAAATAATCCAAAAGCTAAAGGTCAAAGGACAGATATCACAATGGCTCAAGAGAGAAAATAAAGCAACAAAGTTCAACTCAACAGGATGAACAAAAATCTGCCCCAATTATCAATTTTTTCAATAAGTGTGAATGGTTTGAACTAAACAACTATCTGCTGAATGATTATCGGGTTAAGGAGAAAATTAAGATGGAAATCAAAAGATTCTTTGAAGTAAATAATAAAGGAGACATAAGTTATCAAAGTCTGTGGGACACAGTTAAAGTAGTACTGAGAGGAAAATTTATATCCATAAATGCCTACATCTAAAAGACAAAAAGTTCACAAGTTAACAATCTTATGAATAGTATAAAAGAACTGGAAAAGGATGGGCAAAGCAACCCCAAACCCAGCAGAAAAAAATAAGTAACAAAGATCAGAGCAGAATTAAATGAAATCAATAATAAAAAAAACTATACAGAAAATTAATAAAACAAAAAGTTGGTTCTTTGTAAAAGTAAACAAAATTGACATGCCTCCTGCTAGATTAATAAGAAGCAGAAAAGAAAGGACTCTAATAAGCTCCATCAGGAATGAAAAAGGAGAAATTACAACTGATATCATGGAAATACAAAATATCATCCATGAATAGTATAAAACCCTCTATGTAGATACACTTGAAAATGTGGAAAAAATGGACAAATTCTTAGAAATGCACAGCCTCCCTAGGCTCAATCAGGATGAAATAGAATTCTTGAAAAGACCAATATCTTTCTCTTAATATATTTTTATTAGAGATTTAATGTGCTAATCTATTCTCTCTAAGTGTTGAAGAATATATATGTATATATTTTTTACTTAAATGTGCTTTACCATTTGCTAAGTGTTCATATAGTAGAATTGCACTTTACTCTGAGAGCAACCTGGAGTTGTATCTGGACTGATGCTAATTCTCATTTTGCAGAGGCCACAGGGACTTAGCGAAGATGGCGGAAGTGATGGAGCTCAGTCCACTACACCCACAGCTCACACCACATGGGAAAGTCCATTGCCTACTCTGAACCAATACCCAGAGCCTGAAGATGACTTTCAATGCTCCATCAACTGACTTTTCCTAACCAAGGCAAGTTATGGGTTAAAATGGTGTTGTTTGAAATAAACAATTATTTATTTTTTCATAATCAAGAGACATTTAGAGCATATATTTAATTTTGGTCACCTTTGGCACTCTTTTCAAAGACCTTTTTAGGGTAATGAAAAAAACCCAGGACTTATAAAACTGCACTCCCAAACAATCCTTGAAATGCAGATTTGGCTATATATAGCAGCTACATAGATGGAAGCTTTGTGAAACTCTGATATTATAGCTCAAGAACTATTACTCTCTCTGTCAATGGTGATTTCTGATTTTCACATATAAAAATCATGTTCATACATACTACCCATTCTAGAATATTAAAAATCTAGGTAGTGTAGTTATGTTATTTTAATTTTAATTTTTAAAAACCTTAATTTAAAATGTATAAACCATTTTTATCTTGAAGAGTACCTTTCTTTTCAGTGTCTTGTTATTAAAATCTTGTTTCTGCAATGCCTTCTCACAGATTAGTTCTCAAAAGGAAAACAAACAAACAAAAAATCCCTCTCATAGCTTTTCATATGAAGACCCTGATTTCTGTCTTCCAGATTAATGGAGTTTGATTCAAATCTGTCACTTTATAAATAAATATCTCCACTCCAGAAGCAAATTAAAGGGTCCACTTCAGTTGTTTTTACCTTTACTCAAGAGTCAACTATGTTTTGTATTTTATAAATGTAAAACTGAAGAAATATGATCTATACTTATATCTATACCTATATCTCTATTTATTGAGTTTTTCATTGCATTATTAAAAGTAGAATTAATTATTTCTGCTATAAGCTAAATTATGTCACTCAAAACCATATGTTGAAATCTTAAACCCCAATGTGGCCATATTTGGAGATAGGGCTTTTAGGAGACAATTAAGCTGAAATGAGGTTATGAAGGTAGGTTCCTAATCTGAGGACTGTGGCCTCATAAGAAGAAGAAGATATTTCTTCCTTCCCTGACCCCCTGCACATGAGGACATAATGAGATGGTGGCTGTCTGCAAGCCAGAAAGTGCCTTCACCTTGATTTTGGACTTCCGGTCTCCACACCTGTGAGAATATAAGTTTCCGCTATTTGAGCCACACAGCCTCTGGTATTTCTTTATAGCAGCCTGAGAAATCCTTGTTTTGCTTTAAATATTAAGACTTTAAATCTCAGAGATGAGTTTGCATAAACTTATATGTTAGAACCTGGAACACCTGAAGGTCAAACTTGGGTTGTAAACCTCTAATAGTCTGATATTCAGAGGTTTCTTTTGATAAACTCCAGCATCTTCCTTTCTAGAACAAAATGATTGTGTGAGTGTTTGTCCCTCTCTCTGGGTGGAATCTGTCCCTCTAGTATAGAGCACTGACTTCTTTTTATTTCAGGCCTTTTCTCCTTTTCTCCCTTCCTACCTCCTTGCTCACTCCCTTAACAAATCCAAGCAGGACGCTGCACCCAGCACTGCCCTAGGTGCTGAGGATGCACAGCCTCTGATCCCAAGGACTGTGCTAGCAGAGGGCTTGCGGGCTTGTTACCAGCAGTTTCTCACTTCAAGAACGTTTCTTGGATACATTTTTAAAAATTTAATGTGTGTTTTTAAGAGCTCAGTGTTATAGCTTTGATCCGTGGGTTAGGTTATAATAAATCAGAGTCCTACAATTTATGTTGACCATATTCCCAAAGCCAATTATTCTTCAGTTTGTCTATTCAGGGTTGTTTTTTAATTTGCTTTCACAAACAGCTATCTTTATTAAACTTTGTGCAGCTCCCTGGGGCAACTTTGCACTGCCAACCTGTTTCTTAACATAGTGCCTCACACCCCAAGCTTAGTGTCTGAAGCAAACTTAATGAACTTAATGAGCTTATTTTATAGTCTTTCCTCTAGGTGTGGATGAAAATTTTAAACCTAAGGACCAAGACTGAATCCCTTTAAATACCTTTGACTTTTCTTGCATTGCAAAGTCAAAAATAGACAGTCTCTCAGTTCAACACCTCAGTTAACACTGTATCCACTCATCTATGCATCACAGGGGCCACAATTCAACAGCTTATTGAAGAGCGTCTCATGGGGCAAAATCAGGAACTTTGCTGTGGACAGAGGTGAATATCTTCATGGGTTTCCTTGATACTTCAAATCTGTCCATTTACTATAGAAATAAATAAAGCTGTGCTATTTAAAAAAGTTATGTTATATACCATCAGGTTCTCTCAAAAATACTAGAAAATGGATGTTATAATTAATTTCCTATGGGTTCACTATGTACAGAAGATGTGTACTTCTCTGTACAAGCAGGTCCCACTGGGGAATCATTCTCCCAGCTCCAAGTCTATCTGAAGCATACCCCAAGAGTCAGAATAACAGTACAGTATTTTAGTCAAAGTAATATAAGCCCGGAGATATTTTCCTGCATGATTTATTATAACCTCCATTCATCTTTTATTCTCTTCTTTTCCCCTTTTCAAAATGTTTTTATAAAACAAACCCATCAACTAGAATCTGCCTTCAATGTCTCCAGCCTGTTAGTATCAACCTGTCAACATATCCTCCTTCTCTTCAACAAATATTCCATCCTAACTTCTTAGAAAAGCCTTTCTTTGCTCTTCTCCCTTGTGTAAGTGGCATTTGATTTTCTGGTTTTCTTTTATCTTTACTTCTGTGTGATGTGTTTTGGTGCTTTCCTCCCTTAACATGGTTACCTTCCCAGTTTTGAAATATTTCAAATTAACATAGAATGATACAGAGCCCGAGGTCGTTTATATTATTTATGTACTTATTTATTTAATTCTCTGTTATTTTTTAGGTAGATTCATTTCAATGGAGATTCCATGTCCTCTTTTCACCTGGGACTTGAGCTTTCTGAAATGCGAAAGGCTGTTTTCCTGTTGATGTATTTCTGTCTAACATAAGTCACTTTTGTTTCGTCACTCCAACTAAGTCCTAAATGACTACTTTCTACTTGGTACTGCATAATAAAATAGAATGGTGAGGCCAGTTTCTCTAATGCCTAAAAACAAAGTTTTCCTTGGCATCTTCTCCAGTTGTAGTAGCACAAATTCTATATTGTGCAAACACACTCGTGGACACACACACACAAATAATTATCTGTAAGGCAGTTAAAATTCTAATAGAGAGAATACTGACAAACCAAAAGAAAAAAGAAATACACTCAATGGTTTAGCAATAAAGAGATGTTTTCAATATTGCTGAAGAAGTAAGGAGAAAAAATCAGGTGGCCCAGCAAATGTCTACCATTTTGATTCCAAATACTGCAGTTATTTGGGCCCCTATGGCTAGTGCTTTCCCCTTGAGACCTTGACACAGAGAATGACCTTGGTTTTGGCTTCCCCCTCCCCATTCCCTTTTAGGATAGGAATGTCCCAGGAGAAGCCAGCCAGGGAATGTGATAGTAGTAACCAATATAGCTTTCATTACAGATTTCTGATCCTTCTATCTTGCTTATAGGGTTTACAGATTCAATGTGAATCCCTTATACATTTCTGAAGGAGAGACTTGTGCTAGTATGTTCAGCAGAATTGGATTATCTGAATGGCAATATCATATACAGAAAAGAGAACTGGATTTCAGGGTTAAGTGACTTGGATTCGAGTTCCAATATTTCTTCTTATCTTGCTCAGTTTTCTAATTTTAAAATGAAGGGAGGAGGGTCCATGGATTATTTCATTGTTTCCACAAACACATAATGACTAAAATACATACTTTTTTGGGTATAGTAAATGGTCTGTAAGGCTTCTTAGCCTTTCACTTTAGAGACTGTTTAGCTAGACCTCTGAGTCTGTAAGTTTGTGAGATTCAAAATGAACAGAAAAGTGGGCCAGCCCAGTATCTGCAGGACATAAATCTGCAGGAAGACACTCACTGTCACCAACTCAGTTTCATCCTGCTGCCATACAAAAAGAACAAAAGATAAAGCAAAATAGAAAATACCTAAAGATAAGACCCCTATGGATAGAATGTAATAAATAATTATGAAAATTAGAAATAATTTCCTGAGCACTGGCCATGTGCTTAACTCTGTGGGGAGGCAAACATGTGTGACATGGCTTGTGTTTTCAAAATGCAAGAAACATGGAAGGGATCATATATGTTAAAAGAGATATATTTTTGAGTCATGGTATAGTTAAGGCTAGAAATTCTGTGGGATTTAACAGGAGGGATTGCATGAATGAGGGATAGCTTCAATAAGGTAGATAGTGCTTCAGCAGTTTTGCAAGTACAGTATAAAACTGGCATTTAACATGTACTCAGGCACACACACATAACTTCAACATCATTGTCATACAAAAATACAAAATAAAGAAGCATTAAATGGAATGACAACTCATTCACAGTGAAACATAGTTTCACATACATTTGTAAGAAAAAAAATTGAAAATGAACTAATTATAAATTAACAACAGAAAATATTTACAAAATAAAGAAAATTAAGAAAAAAATAATAAAATAGAAAATAAAAGTAACTTAGAAAATTGAACAATTTAAAAAGCCAGCTATTTGAAATTATCGATAATAAAAGAAGATGAATACTTTGACGAATGAGGATGTCAGAAATGATAATATTAGAAATGAGAAACACAGATAAATTGTATTAAATAAGTTACATTAGGGATAAGAAACCCGGATAAATAATATTAGAAATATGTGTGTGTGTATAAACCTAGACACACAAATAAGATTTTTAAAATTTTATAATAATATATAAATTTAAATAGTTAAGTTTGAAAACATAAATGAAATTATTTTATAAAAAAAATTAAATTAATCAAATAGACTCAAAAATGTAGAAAACCCAAATAGATTAAATACTATAAAAGGAATTTTAAAAGTAGTCACTTAAATTAGTCGCAAAAATTAGTAACTTATTGCATTCTTAAAAGTCATATAAAATGGTTTCATGAGAAAGTGAAATCAAGTTTTCAAAAACTACCTATTTCCTAAATTACATCACAAATAGATGGACAAATTCCCAATTCATTTAATTGTATAACTAAGCCTAAATTTGATACAAAAAACCAAACCAAAACTAAGAAAAAGATCAGGATAGATAATCATAACAAAAAGCATAAACATAAATATTTTGTCTATACAGAAGAAATCCTAAGTAATATAGAAAAAATATTTAATAGGCTTACAATATAAAAAATTTTTCCTTGGATTGATAAAAAATAGTTAAAAGAAGCTTACCCAAACATCATACTTCATAATGATGATTCACTAGAAGCAGCGACTAAAAGAATACTTGTTTATAGTAAGTGAAGCAAATGAAAAATTTAGAAATAGTGAGAAAGCTGGATAAGGTGGTAAGGTACAAAATAACCATTAAGAAGCTATAATTCTGTATACCTCAGCAATAACCACATAGAGAATATATAAAAATATTCAGTTTGCAATAGCAGCAAAATCTATAAAACAGACAGGAATGAGCCCCAAAATTATTAAAGACCCATATGTACAAAACCGCAAAGCATAAATATAGAACATAAAAGAATGCCTAAATAAAAGGAAAAACAAATATTCCTAGTGGGAGTATTCAATATTATAGAGATATGCATTACCTCTTTGTCCAAGAAATTTATAAATTTTTCACAGTTCGAAACAAAACCCCAAGGAATTGTTTTATCGCATATAGCAAGGTCATTTAAAAAACAGGCTGACCGAGTGGAGGCAGGGAAAAAGCCAGAGAAATTAAACAGAAACATGAAAGGAGACCTGTACTACCAGATACCAAAACAATAGCTGGGTGCTGATATTGATGTAGAAAATTCAATCACTGAAACAGGGCAGAGAGGTCTGAAATATAACAACTGGTATTTGGAAAATCAAAATTACTATAGGGAGTATAAACTATTCAATAAATGTCACAAGAAAAACTGGCTAGTCAAATGAACTTTTTATATATATAAAAAAATGAGATCCTGTAGTGAGTTCAAGGGATTTGGGAGTGGGAGCCAATCAAGGAAAAAAGACATGATCACAGGTGATAGTAGAGCATGATGAACTTTCTTTAGGCAGTGCTTTGACAGGATTGCAGGGGAAGGGAAGTCCATGCATGGGAACTTCCAGAGAAGATGGTCTGGAGACCACTATCCAAGACAGAAAGGATGGGTAGGGGACTTGTAGGGAGAGGATGTTGGAGAGGGGATCACATGGATAGATGATAGTGGCAAGTCTCTGGGTCAGAGAACTCTGAAGGCAGTAGTGACTTGGGATGTTTCATAGCTCTGGGGTTTATCTGATCTATGTCTGACAGATGTTGAGTGCAATTTTGCTCGATATGCAAAACAGGCAGGTTCTAAAAGGCTAAACATCTACTTATTGAGGCTATGTTTAAAACAATTAGAAGTGCTAAAACTTTGAGTTTGGCACTGGTGGGCTTTTGGGCTAGTGGATCCCAGTCTTTTGTGAAGAAAGAAACAACATAGAGCCAGTATACAGGGACCATCTTTGGCCCATGTATGTAATGAAGCCTTACATCACTGTTTTTTATATATGTATCTATTATATACTCAGCTAAGATGCATGAGAGAAAGACATGAAAAAATAATCATAGAAGTGTATAAAATTGGAGTCAATAAGGGCTAAACCTAAAAGTTTTATATTTATGACAAAAAAGGTTTAATTTGACCATCTAACATTTAAAGTTCTGTATGAAGATTAATAAGGACTGAGGTTTATATAGTATTTATAATGCTTATGTATATTGAATCATGCAATTCTCACTCAAATTTATAAGCTAGGTACTGTTAGTTCCATTTCACAGTTAACTGCATAACAAATTACATGACTCACCCAGACTAAAGTGATATGCAGAACTTCCATATAAAGTTGTATAGTTTACACACCGCATACCTTCACCTGTGAGTGTCTAGCGGGGGGTGGCGGGGCATTCTCACAGACTTTGATGTGAGTTGTACCCTCTAGGGTGGTTCTGCACATAAGCTGCACCAATTAACTCAGCAGCTTTCTAGAGTTCCTAAACCCATTAAGATCTTCTCTACCTCCGTATCTAATATATGATAGCCCTTACAGAAAGCTCTCACTCATCTACCTTGTGATGATGTGCTTAGTATTCAAGACTCAATCCAAGACTCAAGACTCCATTTTCTCTAAAATGTCCTTCCTGGCCCAACCTGGCACACACAACAAGGTAAAACTGACATCTTTCTACTTCAATCTCTCACTGTTCCTTCTACAAACTACTCTCGCTGGAACTTGAACTCTTCGCCTTGCTTATTTATGCACTCAGCTGACTCTTTCACCACACTGCAGGCTGCTTGAGGGCAGGAACTCTTCTTATTTGTCTCTGCATAAATTGTTCCTGGCATAGATCTTGTATATAGTAGTCGATAAATATTTGTCGAATAAAAATAACCAGGTCCAGGAAGATATTCTACTAGATGGCAATCTGCAAGATATTAATTTTCTTTGTTCCTATTTGATGATATTATAAAACATTTACTTGAGGGCATAAAAGAATAGAATGCATTCACAGTTGTCTCATCACATATGAATTAGCAAGGAGATAGTTCTCAGCTATAAAATCTTTACAGTTAGTACAACACTCCCATCAGTGAATACTATTAAACATTATAGACAGACACTGCAACATTAAGTTTTGTGGCAGTGCAAATAAAAGCTTCAGCAAGTAATATAATTATCCAACTGTGTTTTTTTTTCAATTATTAAATGCTAACACTTACTCCATTTATAACCATTCAATTACTACTCACTGTCTAACGTTCAACATTCTTAACATGCCCTAGAATGCCCTTTTTAACCTGGCTCTTGTCTATCTCTCTAAATTTATCTCCTGCACTCCACTCCCATTCATGCTATACATGCTCTATATTCAGACAACACTTTGCAACTTGGAATTGCAAATTGCAATTGCCCTATTCCAATCTCAAGTCTTTAAATCATATCATAACTTCATGCTTTGGTGTTTTCTGTTACCTCAGCCCAGAATACCCTTCCTACTATTGTGAGACTTCAAGCTTTTCTTCATAATTCAGGTCTCAACTTAAAAGCCACATTACATCCTCTATGAAGCCTCCTCCACCAGTCCCAGCAAAATAATGAGCTCCTCACCAGTAACTTCTATGGTCCAAAGCACACAACTTGAATCCAAGGTATTTAACACAATATTTGTAATTGTTTGTTATATTTCTCATCTAACTTCCACCTCTTTGAAAGCAAGGATTGAATTTTACTTATTCCAGAATCTCTAATATCCAAGACAAGGATGGCAGTCATATAACAGCCACTTAACCAATGAGGGATGAAGGACCAAGCAGAAAAATCGGGTTCGAGCCTGTCTTCAATCACTAGCTGTGTGAAAAAAGTTCGCTGCTGCCTTCTACACCTGAGTCAAGCCTGGGATTTGGTTTTTCTTTTGTGGCATAGGAAGGAAGCTCATGAGAAGAATTCCAGAAAAATTAACCTCCATTTTCCCCATGGCTGTGCCTCACACAGCTGATCATCCTAGGGTAGCTTCCTGGAAACATAGCAGCAAAATGAGCTGTATTTATTCGCTTTTAAAAAATTTTGTTCTGATGCTTTTTGATCATTAGAAAAAATCTGTTGGATGATACTGCAGTGGGATGACTTGATATGTGTCTCCTTCTCTTCTCTCAGTGAATTATTCAGTTCTTCTCAGAGTGCTGTGGGTGGGAGCTATAGGCAGTAGAGACTTAGAAGTATGCTTTGGTCTTAGATTAGGACGCAGAGGTAGTAATTCTACAACTCCAAAGCAACTTCCAAGATAAAAGCTGAATTTATAAATATGTGAGATACTCTGAACATGGAAGATAAGAAATAAGTAATGTATTTTAGGTTTCAATGTTTTATCTTTCTATCTCCCAAGATCAAAGGGAATGGAAGGATTCATCTGAAGAATCATTCGCGGAACTGTGAATTTAGCTCATACTTACATTTTGTGTATTTCTAGCTAGCTCTACCTAATGTATTGACTGAATACTAAAAAATATTAAGAGAAAACAGAAAAGGCCTTATTTTTTTCTTTTCTAAAACCTCTGCTTTGCTTTGGACAATGCTTCTCAATTGTGTCAGCCAAACTCTCCTTGTAAATATTCTTGGAAAATGTAATTTTCCTTATATTGTGTCATTTCCTATCAACTATGCCATTTCTTTATTTTTTAAGCTTGTAAAAATTTTAGAACAGTCTAAGTTTATGTAAAAATTTAAGGTTTCCATTTCTGCCCTACCCAGTTTCCTTTATTTTGAACATCTTATGTTACTATAGAACATTGGTACATTTGTTATAATGTTGATATAGATTTATTAACTAAATTAATAAACCCCATGCTTTATTCAGATTTCTTTACTTTTTTTCTAAATCTCTTTTCTGATTCAGGACGCCACCAAGGGTACACATTATATTTGGTTGTCAAGTCTTGTCAGGCTCCTCTTTGCTGTGACTATTTCTCAGATTTTCCTAGTTGTTGATACCTTGTCCATTTTGAGGAGTGCTAGTCAGATATCTTGCACAATGTCCCTTCATCGGTATTTGCCATATATTTTTCTCATAATTAGACTGGGATTATATGTTTTTGGGGGAAGAAGAAGGGAGAGGTAAAGGGCCATTTTCACCATATCATATCAAGGGCATATTCTGTCAACATGACATCATTGTCGATGTTGACCTTGATCACCTGTTTGTCAACTTTCTCCACAACAAAGTTAGTCTTCTTTCCCCTTTCCAAACTGTACACTTCAAAAGGAAGTCACTATGCGTAGCCCACACTTAAGGAATGGGCTGTTATGTTCCCTCTGTGGAAGAGCATAAAATCCACCTAATTAGAAAGTCTACACAATCAGAAAATATACAGAAATAACTTGAAATTTTTCTGCACAGAGATTTGTCTACTCTTCCCAATTTATTTATGAAATAATTTATTTATTTTAGTATATATTTATGGATTTTTAATATATGCAATATCACATACTTTATTTTATTGCTCCAATTATTCCAACTTTGGCCTTTAGGATTTCATTAATTTGGATCCTCTGTCCCTTTGACATCATTATAGATTTTTATTTTTCCATTTGTTTTTGTTTTATCATATTCTTACTTACTATTACTACAAATGACCCACACTCATCTTGTATATGTTCTGTCCCAGTTCTAGAATCAACCATTTCTCCAAGGAGTCCTCGTTCCTTTTATTGGAGAATGGTGTTGGAAACCAAGATCTGGGTACTAGGTGTGCTCAGTGCTACTGGGGTGTCCTTGGTTTTAAGCCCTCTCAGCTTACAGAGCAGGAAATATAGTGTGTGTATATGTCTTCATACTGGCCCATCTGTAGGCATACCCATATCTCTAGACATTTCATATGTAACTGTCTACATCTATATTAAGCTAAGCATGAGTTCATACTGATATGTCTGACTCTAATCCATCACCACTTGGATCATTCTAACATCACCCCTTTGGTTATTCATAACCTCCCACACCAACAGTGAGAAACATGGTCCCTATTCACCATCCATTTACTTAATTGTTCAATTCCAATACACATGTACAGCAACATCAGAATTATTAACTGTACCCATGACCAACAATCCATTTTCAAAGTATTTTTGAAAATACACACCCTACATTTTTCAAATTAATTTTTAAAGTTTTCTTTCTAACTTTGAATTTTCTTGAACCTGGAAGAAATTTTGTGGAAAAAAGGAGAGAGAGAATTTCAAGACAGGTTAAATGAGTCAAAACCAAAGAATACGGTATGGTAAAGCAGCTCTATATTACGGCAGGTATAGATTCAGGAAATCTGATAAAGAACATAGAAGAAGTTACTTGACATTTTGTTTAAATAAATTATAATTGGAAAATAAAGCCCTCCCAGTTGATTAAGAAGACAGGCCCCTTGACATGTTGATTTTTCCCAGGTCTTTTATAGAAAAACCTTTATTGCCGCAGTCATAGTAACTCAGTGATATGTCTGCAGTGACTAAAACTTTTGATGAAAATAAATTACATGAGGGCATTTCATTGATCCTATTATTCTGTAATCCCATTAGTGAATAGCTCATTAGCATCTTACATCTTTATTTTTCATGGTGGTATAGCTAAAGAATTATATTGGTATGCATTTTAGTTGTACTCTAATCACTGAACGAGGCATCAAGAATATACTGAATTGCATTATTCTTTTCTACAGACAATTCCATCTTTGGAAATTTCTTTAGTGATACAAAGGACTGGAGAGTAGATATTCTAAGTTTGTCCTCTAATTAAAAGATGTCACCAGTTAGTTTTCCATATACCCAGAACATAAGCATTTTTTTTTTAATCACAAGAGTTTTTATTCACAAACTGTTCACAGCATGAGCTGAACTGTATAAAAATTGAGATTTTGAGACATCTTTCCAGACTGGATGAAGAAAAATATGACAACCCAAAGTTCTTTGATTTGTAGGAAAAGTGAACTTTGATAAGTTTAGTGAAACTTTCAGTTTCTTGGCTGACTATAGTTTATTTTTAAGTAGTTAATTTAGCTTTTGTACAATACTATAGGAACTTTTTGAGGGTATAAAATATGGGATTTTTTTTCTTTTAAAGATACTGTTACTTTTATATAGATAGTCAATGTACTTAACAGGGAACTTTTGATGTATATCCATTTTCATAAACTTATGGGTTGGTAACATTGAGAAAGTCATTTAGCTTCCTGGGCTTCTGCCAACTTATCTGTAAAAAGAGCTAGCATTCACTCTACTACATTCCTTATTTGAAGCAAGGTAGATCTGACTAGTAATTGAGATATTTTGGTTTGTTTGTTTGTTTCTAGCACTTGAATTTGATAAGAAAGGAGTGAGCTAATGCAACACATTTACTTACTTTCTCAGGCACAGAAATATCTGTTCCTTACCTTTTTGAAACCCTACTCTATTCTCACCCCAAAACACCTATACATAAGGGCTTTACTCTCTAATAAGATACTTGAAAATATGTCCAAGGCAGTAAGTTTGAAGGGAATGGGTAGCCAAAAAATAAAAACCCCAAAGGAACAACAAAAAAATTACAAATGTACTCTTGGAATCATTAGAAACATGAATTTGGTCAGTACTTACCTTATATACCTCATTTAGGAACCAGGATTCCTAAAAACTAACTCAAATTCATTTGACAGGTCATTTTGAAAATCCATAAAAAGCCCAGAAATGCACATTCTCTAATATCTGAAACCTCTTTGTAATAAAATGTTTTCACTTAACCCCAAACACTTTTTCTAGCCTAAGCCAGAAATAAATGGTCGCTTTACAGCTTGAGGCAAATGAAAAGAACTAGCATTTATCAGGAAACTAGCATTTATCATGGCTTCTCCTGTTCTAATCTACTTTACATGAATGTGTAGAATGAATGAGAAGTAGAGTGTGTATTAGTGCGTGTCTGATTGGGTGGCAAGGTTGGTTGCTCAACCTGGAATTATAAGGAAAGGCCTCTCTGAGGAGATAACAATTGAGTTGAGACCTAAGGTTCTACAGGAAGATTATTCAAAGCATAAAGAACATCAGATGTGAAGAGGTACCATAAATGGAAGAGGAAATCTCCCCGTCACTGCCTGATTTTTAAAGAAAGTGTTGCATACAAAATAAAAAATTAGGATTATATAAAGGACAATTTGAATACAGATATGGCAGAGATTGCCTAGATGTTAACCAATTGTAACTGTTCTTCCTTCTGGGAACACGTCAAGACAACACATCACAGACACCCTTGCAGCAGGTATGGTATCTTATGAATAAATGATGACCAGGGGACTCTGGTGGAAGTGATGAAAGTCATGAGTGGCCCATAAATACCTCCCAGAATTATCCTTCATGCTTTTTCCCCTTTGGCAAAACTTTGAAAGGCAGGTGTTAAAGATTGAAGAGCCACAAGATGAAAGGAAACTGGGTACCTGAAATGGCAATTGAAATAGAGCTCTGTGCTTATCAAAAACACCCACTAGGACTGTATAAGATTTATAAATAAACTTTTTTCCTGACAAGCCACCTAAATTTTAGAATTTGCTCATTATATCAGTGTCGGCCTTAACTAATGTGCAAAGATTCATTTTGCTGCAGCTTTGGGTGCCATTCTAAATAACATAGTCACAGTTAAGCTGCCAGCAATTTAAAAAAATTAAAAACCCAGGGGAGAATATTACAGGCAGGATGATAATTTATTAAATGAAAAGAATAAAGATGATGTACATTGGGAGAATTACAGAATCACAGAATCACAAACTCACTGGATAAAATTTCATCTTTTCTAACCCTCTGGCACACAATCTTAGAAGTGGCCATTTTACCTCCCAATATAATTATCTGTTGCATCCATGGACAACTATTTGTGATTTTGAACATGGGTGTGTTACAGAAAGTTTTTTTTTGTTGTTGTTTTACAGTGGAAATCCAACTACCATAATTCCCAACTTGCATGGATGGCCATGTTAAACAAAAAGGACTGAACTGCAAGTTTCACTAACTAAAATATATCCATTCATAAAAGTCATTTTATTTACTAATTCATCAGAAATTTCTTTGAGAGGGTATATACATATCACTATTGGTGATACATTATTGGCTCTTCTGCCATGATTTTGTTGTGTTAGTTAACAGCATTGAGCAAATGTATGTGAGAGTTGATTGAATGGTCTTAACTTTTTGAGGCATAACAGGAAATAAATTTATTTTCTTCATCTGCTCCCTTTAAAATATTGTGTAGGGTATCTCTTCCCCATATCTGGATAATCTCTTATGGCAATCAATTATGGAATCAATTATGTTTTAAGAAAGAGCACCACTTTTGTATCTGTGTCTCAATATCCTATATTGAGCAGTTAAACTGAGTCTAATGAACACTTCATTCTCCAATGCAAATTTCTCCCCTGCATCCCCCACCCAGGCCTATTCCAGTCTTGAGGAGCTACAGTGAAGGAGGGCAAATCATCTGTACCCTTCTTTCCTTTTGCCTCTTTATCCCGCTCACTCTGCTGCTTGATTCCTCTGAGGTATAGCCAAGAGAAACACTGACAAGAGAATAAACAGAAAACAGGTGTTTTAGTTACATGACACTGCTTATAGTTCTCCCTTGGCTTTGCATTTATCCTTTAGGTCAGGAATACAAATGCTGGCTCTCTACTGGAACATAAATGATGTCCCCACCAGGCCATTTTCAGAGCACTCTTGTCTGAATGTGTTGTACACTTACTGGATGACCTCCAGTCACAGCTATTGAGCCTCTTTTCCACTCAAACCGACCCTAAATATTGCCTCTAAATACTGAGGTCTCTGTGCTTAATAGAAAAGGGTCCCCTTGGTTGGGGTCCCTTTAGGTGGGTTGTGACTATCTTCTAAGACATCTGCTAGACCAATGGGAAATAGATATATTCTTGCTGCACCAAATGCAGGGAACTTCAGCTATTACATTCCCTTTATATCCTGCTCCCTATCATAAGAAGCTCTAGACAGACATTCACCTCCAGAATTATCCAGGGAGAAAGCAGGAACTCTATGCTGATGTGCTTATGTGCCATACAACTCCTATAGAAAATGTAAAGCTCTCCTAAAAACTGTATCTTTACATTCCTTTCCAGTATGCTACATTACCCCTTGAGTTTCTGCTATTCAGCAAGCTTCTGGCAAAGCAACAAGAGTCCTGTCTGCCCATCAAGCAGCCAACTCCATATGTTTGATGACCTCTTGCAAACTCCTTTCATCCGAATGGCGGACATCCTTCCCATCTACAGAGGGTAGGAGAAAAGCCAAAGATTCACCTCAGGAGACCTAAGACTCACTACCATTGTAACAAATTCCATCCCCCAAAGACTTTTGGCTTTTAATACAGTAGAAGAGAGTTCAAATGATCACTTAGGCAACTGTTTAGCAAGCTGTAAAGGGGTTGTCAAGCACTATTCTCTGGGGCTCAAGCCCAAATAAAAGATAACAGGTAAGATTTCATTTTCCATCCCATTACATGGTTAAAGAGAATATTTATTATGAGCTCTGTATTAAGAACTTCACAATTATTATCTCCTTTAATCCTCATAACACTTTTATAAGGTAGAGAGGATGAGTCCTCAATTTCAGAGATAATCATATGTCAACTTAGCACATTGGACGAGGTCCTCAAATGCCTTGTACGTGACCACACTAGAATTCTGATACAGAGCTAGGTAATATCATTCTTTAACTGCCTCGGTGTTAGAAGATCCAGGAAAAGACAAATAAGAGACAAAATTAATTAATGTGAGTGTTGGCTATATAAATCCAGGAAAATTAACTCAAAATATATTAGAAGTTATAAGGGATTGATTTTAAAAATTAATAATGTTATAAATACTAATGACAACCAAATGGAAAATATAAAGGGAGAAAAAAGATCTAATGTAACACTGCCCACCAACAATATTAATAGGCAAAAGTCAAAATATTTAGAAATATCCTTAAGTAGAAATCTGAAGGTTTTGTATATTAATAAAAACCCCTATAAAAGTTTAGTAAGATATACAATAATGAATAAAGAGCTATATCTTATATTTATTTGGAAAGTATGAATATAGTAAAGTTAAAAAAATCTTTTAAAATTTATTTGTAGGTTTAACACAATTCAAGATTAAAGTATTCCAAGGGAATATAAGTTTGAACTTGACACAATAATGTAATTTCTGGGAAAACAGGTGAGCAGGTGAGTGAAAAAAATTTAAAAAACAACCAAAGAGATACATTAACAAAAGATACTAGAGCAAGTTATAAATATACAATAAATTTAAAAAAGTCATTATGTAAGTGCTGGTTATTAGTTTATTGACTATGAATTCCATATTCATCCTTCTTACTGCTCTGTAAAAAAATGGAGGTGATTCCTTTAAATAGTATTCCTTTGTAGGTGACCAGATGATAGGATGACCAATCAGTAGAGGGTGTCAGACTGGCATTACAGGAGGAAATGGTCTTCCTTCCTGCTTCTGATGTGCTTGCTTGGCAAAACTTTATGGTGCACATGATTTATCCGGCATCATATTTCTGCAGTGCAGGGCAGCTAGCAGATCACTGGAACACCTCTCTCGGGCAGTTCTGTGGTCCAGTGTCTCTGAGACACTTCATCATGAATGGCTTTCCCTAGAATCACTGTCATGCCCTCTCCAACAAGGTCTGTATTCCAATACTTAGAGGACAGGGGTTTCATTAATAAGTTTCCCAAAGCTGGGGTTTTTATGGAAGGACAGAAGGGCAATAGTTTGAAGGCAGCAATGAAGGTGAAGGGAGACACTTACTGGCTTTATTGGTCGAAGGGGTGGGGAACAGCACCATTGGACAAGACTGAAGGGGAAGCTGAAAGGAACATTAAGAGTTATGGGCTTAAGGGATTTTGCCAAAAACAGACCCTGTGATCCAGTGAACATAGTAGAAAGCTTTGTGAGATTGGTGGAGGGCAGAAGATGGAATCAAACCAGAATATGGAAATAATCTTGGAAGAATAAGACTCTAGATGATGATGAAAGATGGAGACATCTAGGATTTTGTGGTGAGTATCATAACTGGTAACATTATTAAGCACATATCTTTTCTTTTATTCTGTCACAGACTGGGTAGGCACATGATCCTGAACTCAACACACCCTTTGCATTTTTTCCCTCTACAGAAACTTCATTCTGCCAGTTCTAATTTGATTATCATGGGAGACTGCTTCAACAGCAGACCTAATGCATTTCCTATTTCTTCCACAGGAGAAAATGTGAGTTACACGAGTAAGGAGAAAGAGAATTAATGATTCAATAAAGACATCATTTCAGTACTGCTAAATCCCAGATTAGTCCTTCTCAAAGTGGGGTCTGTTGATGGTCAGCATTGGAAATAACTGGGGTTGTCTGTGAAGCAGCAGATTGTAGCTCACCTCCTGGGAGTCTCAGTCCAGGAGTCTGTGGGTGAAGCTCCATAATCTGCACCATATAAGGCCTCAGCTAGCATTGATGCAGATAGTCTAAGAGTCACTCTGTGAGAAACAATTCTAAAATAAATGAATGTTTTAAAAACATTAAACCATTATCAAGACATAACTAAAAATGAAAAAGCAAGATGTCTTTCACACCACCATGTCATCTAATAGCTTCAGATTTCATAACAGATGGAAGTTTATGCCCATGTGACAAGCTCAGGTATTTGGGGTGATACTGCAGGTAATCAGAGAAAGAGAGAAGAGGTAACTTGGTGCTAGAGACCAACTGATGTGTGTTGCTGAGAGTCAACAAAGAGAAGAGAAAATAATGGCCAACAAACATATGAAAAATGCTCAACATCTCTAATCATCAGGGAAATGCAAATCAAAACCACAATGAGATATCACTTAACTCCAGTGAGAATGGCCTTTATCAAAAAGTCCCCAAACAATAAATGTTGGCGTGGATGTGGAGAGATACTGCTGGTGGGACTGCAAACTAGTTCAACTACACTGCTGGTGGGACTGCAAACTAGTTCAACTACACTGCTGGTGGGACTGCAAACTAATTCAACATCTGTGGAAAGCAATATGGAGACATCTTACAGCGATACAAGTAGATCTACCATTTGATCCAGCAATTCCACTAGGCATCTACCCAAAAGATCAATTCCACTGGGCATCTACCCAAAAGATCAAAAGTCACTTTATGAAAAAGACACCTGCACTTGAATGTTTATACCAGCACAATTCACAATTCCAAAGTTGTAGAAACAACCCAAGTGCCCATCAATACATGAGTGGATTAATAAAATGTGGTATATGTATACCATGAAGTACTATTCAGCTTTAAGAAACAATGGTGATATAGCACCTCTTGTATTTTCCTGGATAGAGCTGGAACGCATTCTACTAAGAGAAGTATCTCAAGAATGGAAAAACAAGCACCACAGGTACTCACCAGCAAATTGGTATTAACAGATCAACACCTCAGTGGACATATAGGAATAACATTTATTGGGTGTTGGGCAGGTGGGAGGGGGGAGGAGAAGATGAGTATATACAAACACAATGAGTGAGATGTGCAATGTTTGGGGGATGGTCACCCTTGAGCCTCTGACTCGAGGGGGAGGGGGGCATGGGCAATATATGTAACCTTAACACTTGTACCCCCATAATATGCTAAAATAAAAAAAAATAAAAAAATATATAAATTAAAAAAAAAAAACATGGAAACAAAGCAGGAGTTTGTAATAAGAGTGAATCGACCACTTCCTGTTTTCCCATGTTTACTGTAGACTCCAGTGAAGCAGCTTAACTTGGGGACACAGAATCAGGGTCTGGTTTCTCATGCCCTAAGGAGGGCATGAAGGGACCTACCTCAACTGTAATGAGACAGGGTCTCTCTCTGTTGCCCAGGCTAGAGTGCCGTGGCGTCAGCCTAACTCACAGCAACCTCAAACTCCTGGACTCAAGCGATCCTCCTTCTTCAGCCTCCCAAGTAGCTGGGACTACAGGCATGTGACACCATTGCTCGGCTAATTTTTTTTTTTGTATATATATTTTTAGTTGGTCAATTAATTTCTTTCTATTTTTACTGGAGATGGAGTCTCACTCTCGCTCAGGCCAGTTTCGAACTTCTGACCTTGAGCAACCCTCCTGCCTTGGCCTCCCAGAGTGCTAGGATTACAGGCGTGAGCCTCCATGCCCGTCCTGACTTTCATCAGTTTTTGACTGATCCCATATGGCAGATCTCCCTGCCTCCAGGCTCAATTCACTTCAATCTTTCAAACACACTGTAGCCAGAGTAGTTTTCTAATTTCCCATCTGATCATTATAATCCCCTTTTCATAATATATGAGTAGCTTCTCATTGCCCACAGGATAAAGTACATTTTCTCTTGAAGTGGCATGGGGGAGGGTTCACCTCTCCTTTACTTGAAGTAGATTCAATGGGCTTAAATTCAGCTTTGATACTCACTACTATGTGATATTGAGCAAGTTATTTAACTTGCCTGTGCTGAAGTTTTCCCATCTGTAAAACATTGACATTATATTCTATGGAACACCATTCACATAACTGTGATATAAAGAGCATCCCCTGGAGGAGGGCGATGAAGCAGCTGCTTATGACCTTGTACATTTATCCATCAATTTATTTATCGATTAATTCATTTGGTTATTTAATTAACTTAATTAGATATTTATCTTGTTCAATAAAAAAGTTAAATAAATTATTTCAAAAGTTTAAATAATAAAACATAACCTGAAAAAGCGACAAGAGATAATTCAAATTCAACACTAGCAGAAAAAGTGTACAAATACTACAGTGTCAGGCTTTGAGCTATTTTTACGGTTGAGGCACATAATTAATTCTGATATAACTCCTAGCCAAAGATTATTTCGCAGTTCTTAATATACAAAAGAAAAAAGTTCCCTGGGGGTAACCAAAGTTTTTTCTCATAGTTAATTCAAAGAATGTTCTTTCATATTACCTTCATAGAGACAGTCTGTACCGTCAATGCAGATTTGAAAATCCTGTCTCTATAGATAAACAATATTCAGGTGAATTGCTTTTTTCTGCAAAATCTCACTGTACCAGTAAACTTTTAAATTTATAAATACCTATAATCCCCTCTCTTCTTCTAAAGTCAAGGTTTGAAGTCAGAGCTTTCTGAAAAATTGTAACAATTCAAGAACATTCACTGAGATGCCTTTATGTCACCAACATTATAACAGACGCTGGGAATATAAAGATAGAGATCTCTGCACTGAAAGGGCTTTTATGTATCAGCACAGATTTTACCACAAGAGTACTGCTAATGAATGAGTTAATTAGTTAGTAGATGGACAAGGATTTTTTTGTCGTATCATAATTATTATTTATTTTTAGAGTAACTGTATATTAATATTCAATTTATGAGTTATATGAAGTTTCCTTTAAAATAAGTTTATATAACTGGAATTAATGAATTTATTTAGAGAAAGGTACTAAATAAATTACAAAAATGGTTTGGAAGAATACAGCATTAACTCTTTTTTCCGTTTATTTTTTATTTGTGTACATTCCCAGAGTAAAAATGCAATTTTGCTACTTTGATATATTGCATTGTGGTGAAGTCAGGGCCTTCAATACATCCATCTCTGAAGCAATGCACATTGTACCCACCAGGCAACTTCCCATGATCCACCTTCCACCCCTCCAAGTCTCCATTTTCCATTGTTCAACACTCTGCTTCTATTGTACATTATTTAGCTCCCTTGAAGGTGGTACAACTAAGAGCATAATTTGAGAACAACTCTTCTCATAGAACACTATCAACATGAAAGACTCATGACAGTGGAGAGAGTTTATTGGGATAATGGAGATGTGAAGTTGATAAAGCTTTAATGAAAAGGTAGGGGTACAAACTGGTTGGGGGTAGAGTCAGGGAAGGCCACAGAGAGGAGACATCTGAGCTAGGACTTGAAGGATATGTAGCAGTTCATTATCTAGAGAATAGAGAAAATTTGGGCTGAAAAAAAGAGTGGTATTAAAGCCTGAGGTAAGGAACAGAATTATTAAGGAAAAAAAGTAACTAGACAAGGATGAAAAACAAGAGTCATGTAGAGACATAACAGAGGGGTAATAGTGATCAGAGTCAACTCTTACTGAAAGGTGAGTATGTGCCAATGTACGAAGCACTTCTACATGCTTCCCATACACTATATCATTTAATCTTCCCAACAATCATGTGAAATATGTATGTTTTTTTTACTTAAAAGGCTATACAATATTATATTTATTAAAATCTTTTCCTCATATATCATTTAAAGGTCTTGACAAGTACTACTTATGCACTGATCACATATGCACTGATAACTACCTATACATTTGATAACAATTCAGACGTAAGGAAACTATGCAATAGCATAAATAAATAGTTTAAAGATTAAAAAAATCTTTGGAGAAAAATCTGGAATAAAATACTTTCTTTTTGAAGAGATTTCCCTGAAATCTCTTAAGATAATGTATCCACTTGGCAAATATATGAAGCATAACTGTATATAAAGTGGGAAATAATTTGAATATCATGTAAGAAATCTTATATATTGGGGTATATAAAGAAATTCTACAATCTTAAGTACATGATGAATGAGTTTTTTTCATTTTCAGAAAGCCTATTAAAAGCAACACTTATACAGTCACTCTGAAATAGAACATTAAAATATAAGCATATAAACTTTGATTTCAGAGTTAAGAAATGTACCCATTACTTCAAAAAGCTGGTTTATCTCCCAAATAATATATTAAGCTATTTCTTAATGGTATCATCACCATTTATCTCTCTTTCACACACACACAAGAGAATGAATATTCTCAAAGCAGGTTTTATCTTCGAATTTTTGAAAAAGAAAATATCCAGAAACAGACTAAAATCTGCAAGTAGAATTTACAATTTCCTAAAATTTATTTGAGATATTCAGAAATTCAAGTTCATATACAAAATCAATACTATTGGGATTCTTTTATAAACTCCAACATGTGGGAAGCAAACCAAAAGGGCTACATACAACACTACAATAGCAAATAAAACCAAATAAAAGTTATTTAAGTGTTTAATCTCTATAATACCAATGTTTTTAAAAGCTTTATATCTTTTTATGCATCTTGGAAATGCATGCTTATATGAAACCATCATAGAAACTACTAAGAGACAATTTCACTTAGCTTTTAAACTTCCATCATTTTACAACGGGGTGGTGTGCGTAGATGAGAGAACCAATTTGGGAGTCAAATGGACTAGATTTTAGTTTCTTAACTCTACCACTTATTAGGTTATTTAACCTTTAGCAACTTCATCATACAGAACTTGTCTGAGACTTAGTTACTTTTTCTATAAATGTTAACAATTATGTTTGTCTTAGAATGATTAAATTAAATAAAGTGTATGGAATAGATATAGAATTGAATCGTGACTTTTTGGTTACTGAAGAGTACCTGCAAGTATCAGGGCATTGTCTTATTAGAGATTTCTAAGTTTATCACAGTAGAAAATTTTGTTTTAATGCATGGAAAATAAATCTAGGCAATGAAGGGCATTGTTTTAAAATTTCAAATTCAACAATAAAATTACTACAGTAAATCCTTTGTATTAATAAAAATCCTGCAAGTCTTCATCTGAGCTGATGATTTAAGCTTAAAATGTCACTTGGGATCTTGTTGAATTAAGACTTGTTGAATTCATGGAAGCTAGATTAAAACGGTTTATGGCAGAATTGAAAATTATATCATGAAACCCAAATAAAGATGACACTAGTTACATCTAATTTTGACCTGCTGTCAACATGCATTGTGATTTACATCATAGCTTGATCTTTTCAAGTTCTGTGTTTCAAAGCTTTGTTCATACAGATCAAAGTAAAGTCTTTAAGGCACAAGTAGCGGAACAATAGCATAAAATTTAGGCGAGACCTCTTAGGTCTAATTTCTCATATCTCAGTGTAATTTTGCATTCTCAATATTTGTGCCATACCTCTTCCTGTTCTCTTATCTTCCCAAGATGTTAGAGTTTTACAGTTAATCATCAATTTCCTGCTTGAGTCAGTGACAATATTTAAATATGAAAAGTATTTAGTTTGACAACTGCCTTACTGCCTTAAATCATTATCATCGGATAGACTTTATTAGATTCCCTTTTGTTCAACTACACACGCACAACACACACACACACGCACAACACACACACACGCACACACGCACACACACACACTCCTTGCCCTAATTTGAGCAAACCACAGTTTAAAGAATCTGCAAACAAATAACTTTACATGACTTTCAACATGTAGAAAAAAGAATTACGGAAATCACATTTGAAAGGGACACAGTACTATGCCCTTACCTTTAACCTGTCGCCTTGGTTTTATTTGAATGAAAACAGTCACCATCATATCCGCCATCTTCCCATTCATGTTCAAGATTTCTCAAAATTTCCTATGAAGCTGATATGCTAAATTTTCTCTAATTTCCCATTTAGAAAAAAATCTCGCAAAATGAACAAAAAGATTTTGTCCCTCTCAAACGTCTTTAGCAGTTCTTCCAGTCCTGGATGGCAAGGGTCTTCAACTCTGCTGCAATTATGGGCTATAGACTTCCAATTTCACATTTTGGAATTGCAGAAATGTGGTTTCTGGGAAAGGCAGTCTACATACAGTATCATGTAGACCTATTGTCTTTGACCATCATCAAGATTAAATAAGCTTAAAAATTCTCAGCCCTTTACCAGCATTTGCAGTGAAGCATTTGTAATCCTTTCTTATATATTTGGTTCAAATTTTCCCTTGCCAAAAATTTAAAAATCTCTTTCTCTCTCTCTCTGTCTGTCTCTCCCTCTCTCTATCTGTATGTCAGTCTCTCTATCTCTCTCTGTCATTCTTTCTAGATAAATGCATAGATACATAGACAATTGAGAGATAAGTTAAAATCTCTCTCTTTCTCTCTCTCTCTCTCTCACACACACACACACACACGCACACACACGCACTAGCCTAGGGCAGATAGCTTGCTAAAGGATATAACTCTAATTATGATTTCTACACAATTCCCTCCTGGAGACCCTAAACTAAGGTTCAAAATTATGAAAGCAGCATATAAGAGAAATTTGCTTTATGAAAATTATAACACCCTAGTAGCCCAAATCCCTTTACTATTAAAATCAGGCTAAAAACAGGGCATATTCACCCCCATTTCAAGATCTGATACATGCAAAATGGAAATAGAAAAATGGAAATGAATTATTTTCTTCTAATTAACAGCCTAGTCTAGAATGAGAAAATTAGGGCGGGAGGAATTCTCCTTTAATGAAAGAATTAATAACCAGACACAAGATAGGTTAGATCTTGTCTAAATGAATTGAAACTGCACAGTTATTTTAAAAAAGAAATGTCAATCCTTTGCCATTGCCAATGTTCTTTTCCTAAAAATATGCAAATGTCATGATACCAGTTTTTGAGTGGGAAGAGATGTTTTTATTCAAAATTTATAATTATTTTACTTAGATCATTTGATTTTGCCAAGCTTGCCTCTTAAATATTCCCTGAATCCACAATATTTCTTCCTTCTGTGAAACTTTGCCTAAGTTCCCTTTATCTGAAATGTTAGTATTTTTCTCTAGGCTTCTCTCTTACAGGAATAAATAAGGAAATCAGGAATGTGCATTTTACATTAATAAGGAAATACTTGAGAGATGAACTAATTTAGACTAAAACATACAAATCCTGTTACATTTTGCCAGACAACACAGGCTGACTATAACTCTTAGCCTGCTCTAAGAGGTTCTTAGGGCCTCCA
>VSMD01124838.1:0-30914 GCA_008750895.1 Mirza zaza
ATTTCCACGTCACCCTTGAGCAGGGGCCATGCTACCATTCTATGTATCGCTCCAATGCGTATATGTGCTGCCAAAGCTAGCATAGAGCCTAACGTTTAGCTCTCACTCTCCGCTGTCGGTGCTACTCTGGGGCTTACAGTCTTGACCCACTGTCTCCCCTTTGCTCCCTGGATGGCATCATCATAAGTGCAAGGAGAGGCTGCACCAGGGCTGCACTGGCAATCCTGGGTCTGGCACCAGGCAAAGCTATCAGTCTTCCCCGTTTTGCCAGCTCCTCCTCCCACCGGATTCCCAATGGTAATCACGTCCCAATGGTCAATGGTAATGACATCGCACAGACTTTTTTCCTTCCTTTTCCATAAATGTGATTATCTATTTATGCTCTAGAAGATGTTTCAAATAAAGATCTCAAAAATCATTTTTTAAAAAATGATTTGCCATTCACAAGTTTTGCTTTGGAGTTCAGAATGTACGGCTGCCTCGGCTCTGCCCAGGTGCCGGGTACAGGGCGGCCTTTTCCAAGGCATGCCCAAGGCCTGGAGGAATGAGGCCGAGAGAGAGAGAGCACTCTGTTTTGTAATCAATGTCTTCAAACTCTGATTCAAAGTAATTTTATTGCTGTCACAGAACTGGGCCTGAAGACAGGGCACTAAAAGAGTTTTTTGATTCCCTTGCCTTGGGTCAGTGCCGAAATGTTCATAAAAGACATCAGCTAAGATGAATTCCCTTTCGTTTTAAATATCTAGTGGTGTGGCCTCAGCTATTTCTCAAAGTCTGATTCTCATGGTCTGATGGTCTCTTTGTAGGAAAGATCCTGTCCGTGTCAGAAACTTCAGCTTTCATTTCCCCTTCCTTACTCATCCCAGCCATATTCCACCTGAGGCTTTCCTCCAGTACTAAGTGACCGTTCAATTTCCTGCGTCTTATACAAGCACCAGCCCTGCTCTCTTTCCGTGTGACCTCGCAGTGGCATGGTCATGCTAACATGACCGAAGGATATGACAGTGTCAGCAGTCGAGATAAAGGAAAAACTGAGATCAGAGTCGCGTCCAGCTTATATTATATTAACAATACATGTTTGCAAAGACCAAAATTTCCTTCCAAACAGTGTTTAGGCTCAGTCTGCCTCCAGCTGGTTCTACTACTTTGCAGCTACATGACCTCTCAGGGCCTCAGTTTCCTCATCTACCGAGTGAAGAGCACCATACCTCACCAGTGGGCTCCTGGGAGGGTAAAGGAGATTGCAAAGAGGCCGGCACACTGGGTCCCAGATAAAGGGTAATCGATACACCCATCTGAGCCTGGATTTGTCTAACACACTCTGCAGGCTTTTGTGTAACATCTTCTGTGTGGCGTTGTTCTGGGCACAGTGTGTCAGTCCCTACCCTTGGCGGTCACAGTGTGTCAGTCCCTACCCTTGGCGGTCATTCCTTCCTTTACTGCTGTCAGCTCCTCCTGCTGCAATGTGGTCTGGCCAGTTCTAGGAAGGTTACCCTGCAGTTTCCAAGCCAGTCCTCAGGGAGTGTGGGAGGAACATTCTGCCTTCTCCCCTTCTTCCTGGAACTGCTCTTTTTCTGGCTCTAACCATGCGGTTCCCATGGGAAATGCCTTTTTCTTGCATGGCCACAGCTGAACACTCTTAAGTGCAGCTTTCCAAACCAGAACACTTAGAGTCATTCCTGGAAACCTTTGGACCTGGATTTAAGAGACTGCCCTTCTCTCGTGGTGACAGATTTGGGAAGGGGGCCTTAGAGCTGTCGGTGGCCATGTTCCTGGATGTGTGGACAAGGTCAGTGTGCAGGAGTAGAGCATCAGGCTAGCAGACAGACAGAGCTGAGAGATGAGTGACAGCGGCATCCTGATGGTACTAGAGTCCTTGAATAAAGATGTCCTCGGGTCCAGGTGTATGCCCACTCTTCTCGAAGTCTGGCTGTTCCACCTGCGCCTTGCAGCACGAGTTTCTCCCATTGCTCCAGTTTGGGCTCTGTCCTTGTAACCAAACAATGCCTACGAGGAGGGGCAAACCTGTTCATCCAGCTAGAAGATGTCCCAAGAGAACCGCCCCCTCCGCCGCTTCCCTGGCCCACTCTGTAGGCCGAGCTCTGTGTCGACCCCTATGTGCTCTTGCTGGTCTGTTGGCACACTCTGTCCAGCATCTCAGTCTGCCAATAAAAGAATAATCATACCTATTACTTGAGGGTCCCTGGCAGAGTAAGCATCTTACACCTATTATTGCTCTTTATGGTGCTAAATTACAATTTCAAAAAGTAAATCATGACTCGTGCACATATGAACACGTGCCAAGGGTTTTATTCAACTCATTAATTAATAGGGAAACCAGTAAGATGTTAAAACTGGTTCAAATAAGAATGCGAATTATAGGCCGGGCGCAGTGGCTCACGCCTGTAATCCTAGCACTCTGGGAGGCCGAGGCGAATGAATTGCTCAAGCTCAGGAGTTTGAAACCAGTCTGAGCAAGAGTGAGACCCCGTCTCTACTATAAATAGAAAGAAATTAATTGGCCAACTAATATATATAGAAAAAATTAGCCGGGCATGGTGGCGCATGCCTGTAGTCCCAGCTATTCAGGAGGCTGAGGCAGGAGGATCACTTGAGCCCAGGAGTTTGAGGTTGCTGTGAGCTAGGCTGACGCCACGGCACTCTAGCCTGGGCAACAGAACAAGACTCTGTCTCAAAAAAAAAAAAAAAAAAGAATTTGAATTATAGAGATTTATATTCTCTATCAGACAAATGAATTGGCATTGCTAGGAACTGGAACTTTTAACCATTGGTTTTCTATAACTTAATTTTTATCATTAAAATGCTGTAAAAAAAAAAAAAAAAAGCCTAGTCAGTGGCAAGTCAATCAACTGTGCACATCCCTGTGGAATCAGATGGCCCCAGAGGGTCCCCTGGACAATAGCCAGCACTCTGCTGAAATGACACCCAGTAATCTTTTCCATCCAACCTGTGGACAATTTTTTTCTGACAATTACAACAAATCTGCGGAAGAGAGATGACTATGCTCACTAAAATATCATCTTCATTTTAGAGATGGGGACACTGAGGCTCATAGAAGTAAGACACTCATTTTGCTCACATGATGACTAAATGACAGGTTGGGGTTCAGGTGCAGCTCTGACTCCAGACTCATAATCTAAAGCATCCGAGTAGGCTAGGGCCTAGGTACACTTCCTGGCTCATACAGGTCTATCTAGCGGAAAGCATCATTCATTCCTTCATTCATTCATGCCTTTAACAGATATTGCTTTGGTCCTGTGTACTAGGTGCTGTGATGAACTACTGTCCTCACTCAACCAGCCCAGGACCACCCGGAACAAAGCCTACTCTGACGACAAAGTCGTGTTCATTGACAGTCTGCAGAGAGAGACCTTACACCAGAAGAACCGTAAGGTATCTCCCACAAACAAAGTAAAAGAGACTTAAAGAATTGGGGTTAGGGCCGGGCGTGGTGGCTCACTCCTGTAATCCTAGCTCTCTGGGAGGCCAAGGCAGGTGGATTGCTCAAGGTCAGGAGTTCGAAACCAGCCTGAGTGAGACCCCGTCTCTACTATAAATAGAAACAAATTAATTGGCCAACTAATATATATAGAAAAAATGAGCCGGGCATGGTGGCACATGCCTGTAGTCCCAGCTACTTGGGAGGCCGAGGCAGGAGGATTGCTTGAGCCGAGGAGTTTGAGGTTGCTGTGAGCTAGACTGACGCCACGGCACTCACTCTAGCCCTCTAGCCTGGGCAACAAAGTGAGACTCTGTCTCAAAAAAAAAAAAAAAAATTGGGGTTGGAGTGAAGGAGATTGAGTTTAGGCGAAATGTAAAACAAAGTAGTATTTTGACAGATTCAGAGCAAGACAAGGGCTGTGTTCAAAAGTATCATCGTAAGTCCTAAACTATGAAGTAGACCCAGGGACCCACTTCCTTGGAAACGCTAAGGTTACTATCGATGGCTGTAGCATGCTGTGTCCAGAAAAGCTCAGCATCTGGGATGTAAATCGAGGCTGCTTCTCTGTGTCAGTGACTTAAATCTCCAGGCAAACGTGCGGTGTTCCACTCTTTATTAACATAATTTCAAACAGCAACGTTTCTGATAGTCTAGGATTTTAGAGAAAAGAGTTTCTCAGTGAGTAATAAAGCAGTACTCACTCCAAGAAGGGAGTTTTTGCGACCCTTTATTGCATGACTTTGGGGAAAATATTATTTATTACTAACTTTGTAGCCGACTTTGTCTTTTATTCCAGCTTGATGAATGGCCAGCAGAGTTTGATAGTCTAAGCTAATTTTTACTTTCTATGCCTCAATGGGGGTGACAGACCATTAGGTCATTGCAACACAGTGTGAGAAACAGCTCTGATGGGGGTTTGACTTAGACTTAACTTTTTTTTTTGTTTTTTTTGAGACAGAGTCTCACTCTGTTGCTCAGGCTCCAGTGCCATGGCGTCAGCCTAGCTCACAGCAACCTCAAACTCCTGGGCTCAAGCAATCCTTCTGCCTCAGCCTCCCAGGTACCTGGGACTACAGGCATGCGCCACCATGCCCGGCTAATTTTTTCTATATAATTTTAGTTGTCCAGCTAATTTCTTTCTATTTTTTTTTTTTTAGTAGAGATGGAGTCTAGTTCTTGCTCAAGCTGGTCTTGAACTCCTGAGCTCAAACGATCTGCCCGCCTCTGCCTCCTAGTGCTAGGATTACAGGCAGGAGCCACCGCGCCCGGCCTGACTTAGACTTAACATAGGCCAAGGAACACCGTCTGCAGGAGGCAAATCTAGCCGGGAAGCACAGAAGTTGGAAGTCAGCCGAATGAAGGTGGGGAAAAGGAGTGTCTCGGCACAGGGAAAGGCGTAAGAAGTTGGTAAATTAGAAGAATCGCAAGTGTCAGTGCAGGTGAGTCAACACAATGTCTAGAACTCGGGGGAGGACTGCATAACACAGTCAGTTAAAATTTATGCCAGGCTCTCCTCCACCTAAGGTTACAAGCACAGGTCACCTTGGAGTGGGTGTTCTCTGTTCAGAGGAGAGGTATTAGAGTGATCTTCCTAGTGTGTGTACAAAGGAAAGCAAGTGGCCTCCAGAGGGGGAGCACTAAGGTAGAGTTCAAAGCAGGGTGCCATTTCCTAAGGCGCCTGTTTTGCAAAGCTGATCCCTGCAGGGGACGTGGAGTCGTTCTGTACACCCTGCCCTGAACCATCCCATCCTTTTCCCTGAGAACATTCAGGGAACCAGGCTGGCCTTCAAGCCATGCTGAGTTTCGTTTTTGTTTTTTTTTTGAGACAGAGTCTCGCTTTGTTGCCCAGGCTAGAGTGAGTGCCGTGGTGTCAGCCTAGCTCACAGCAACCTCAAACTCCTGGGCTCAAGCGATCCTCCTGCCCCAGCCTCCCGAGTGGCTGGGACTACAGGCATGCGCCACCATGCCCGGCTAATTTTTTCTTTATGTATTAGTTGGCCAATTAATTTCTTTCTATTTATAGTAGAGACGGGTCTTGCTCTTGCTCAGGCTGGTTTTGAACTCCCGACCTCGAGCAATCCGCCTGCCTTGGCCTCCCAGAGTGCTAGGATTACAGGCGTGAGCCACCGCGATCGGCCCCCATGCTGGGTTTCACACAAAGACAACGAGACCCCAGAAATAGCATTGCCATGAAGAAACAGGTTGCTCTCCAAAGGGAGAACAGGCTACAGCAATGGGTTGTATCATTCAAGGTTCCCTTTACTATCTGGCCCGACCTGATAGGGAGCAGGGGACACAGAGGTCAGCCCCCAGGGCCCAGAGCACGTGGAGCAGGGAGAACAGTGGACCTGGAGGGACAAAGTGGAAAGTTCTAGCACGGGGGTTAATGCTAAGAGCTCTTTCTGACCTGTGCACCCTGGCACAGAAGTTGTTCTCTGCAAAACAACTTCCAAGTGTGTGGGAAAGTGAGATCAAAGGAGTTGTCACTTGTACCACAGCAGGGAACAGCAGACTCTAGCACTGTGGACCTGGTCTCTCCAACAAACTGCCACCTCTGGAGACAGGTGCTTGAAACCATGTTAAGTCATTTACTTGCCGGGTTTTAATTGTAATGATAGTATTTAAAATCATTTCTTGTTGAATTTAAAAAATTAAAAGGAGACTGCCCACGGTCGCACCCCTCACTAGAGGAGCAGATCATGTTACTTAAGGTGTAAAGAGCCAAGTCGGGCGCCCGGAGCAGGTCAGGAGGGACTTGACTGCCAGGTGGAGACTTTGTCCTGAGGCAGAGCCTCAAGCACGACACACGGTGGCCCCAAGCACGGAGCAGCACATTGTTCCGGCCTGCTTTAGCTGGATTATTGCCAGGGTAGGCTAACCCCTGCCCTCTCACTTACAAGACCAGGAAGGGTCGCATTTGATTCCGTTGTCACCTGTTTTGCCAGGTAGAGAGGACAACTGGTGAACACTGGGAACCGAGAGGAGAAGGCAAGGAGCCGGTAAGAAGAGACAGAAAACAGGGACAAAAGACAGTACTTGCCTTTCAGTTTTGAGCCTTGAAAGTATGCAGTGGGAGAACTAGAAAATCTTGTTTCTAGGCATCACGTTCTTCAGTCCTTCCACGTTTTTCTGAGCTTTGGAGGAATGTATAAATTGGTTTCCAAAAATGTTCTGCATTTTTCATTCAACAAAACTATTGAGCACCTGCTCTGTGTCAGGTACCAGGAGGACAATGAGGAGGCAAGCTTGGGTGCTGCCCTGAGGCCCCCAAAGCCTAGCAGAGGAGCAGACACTTAAGAGTGTACACGAGGCCGGGCGAGGTGGCTCATGCCTGTAATCCTAGCACTCCGGGAGGCCGAGACAGATGGATTGCCCGAGGTCAGGAGTTCGAAACCAGCCTGGGCAAGAGCGAGACCCCGTCTCTACTATAAATAGAAAGAAATTAATTGGCCAACTAATATATATTGAAAAAATTAGCCGGGCATGGTGGCGCATGCCTGTAGTCCCAGCTACCTGGGAGGCTGAGGCAGGAGGATCGCTTGAGCCCAGGAGTTTGAGGTTGCTGTGAGCTAGGCTGACGCCACGGCACCCTAGCCTGGGCAACAAAGTGAGACTCTGTCTCAAAAAAAAAAAAAAAAGAGTGCACACTGAGCTGCTAAACCATACAGGCTGTGTTGTAGCTCAAGAGAAATGGGATCTAGAATTTCTACAGGTGCAGAAACTGAGTTAATTATGCTCCTAGATTCATGGCATTTACCATCATGATCAGTTTGTTTTATTTTCTTTTTTCCCATTCAATTCCCACTCTTATCTCTCCTTATAGGTACCTGCTTTGATGGACGTGATAAGTAACCTTGGATATGTTGGGATCCTTGCAAAAACATACAAAAGCGAGCCGGGCGCAGTGGCTCACGCCTGTAATCCTAGCATTCTGGGAGGCCGAGGTGAATGAATTACTCAAGCTCAGGAGTTCAACACCAGCCTAAGCAAGAGCAAGACCCCGTCTCTACTAAAAATAGAAAGAAATTAATTGGCCAACTAAAAATATGTGGAAAAAATTAGCCAGGCATGGTGGCGCATGCCTGTAGTCCCAGCTACTCGGGAGGCTGAGGCAGGAGGATCGCTTGAGCCCAGGAGTTTGAGGTTGCTGTGAGCTAGGCTGACACCACGGCACTCTAGCCCAGGCAACAGAATGAGACTCTGTCTCAAAAAAACCCAAAAAACAAATATATATATACACACACACACACATATATATATACACACACACACATAAAAGCAGTATCATGCCATAGATCTTTTTTTTTTTTTTTTTTTGAGACACAGTCTTGCTTTGTTGCCCAGGCTAGAGTGAGTGCCGTGGCCTCAGCCTAGCTCACAGGAACCTCAAACTCCTGGGCTCAAGCAATCCTCCTGCCTCAGCCTCCCGAGTAGCTGGGACTACAGGCATGCGCCACCATGCCCGGCTAATTTTTTCTATATATATTAGTTGGCCAATTAATTTCTTTCTATTTATAGTAGAGACGGGGGGTCTCGCTCTTGCTCAGGCTGGTTTTGAACTCCTGACCTCGAGCAATCCAACCGCCTCAGCCTCCCAGTGTGCTAGGACTACAGCCATGGGCCACCACACCTGGCTAACCAGTTTTATTTTTCTCCAACAGAGTTATAGCTTGGCAGACTTCTCAGACTTTCTTGAGGTTTGGCAAGGCCATGTGCCAGGAATGTTAAACAACAGAGCCAGTCTGGAGCTGGAACTAAAAACACTGGGCATACCTTCCTCTGGATGTCTCCGTGATGTCTTTCAGGCCTTCATGATCAAGCCTACCTGATCATACATAAAAATATACACACCATTATGTGTTTATGTACAGTTCACCTTTGAACAACACTGGGGTTAGGGACACTGACCCTCTGCACACATGAAAATCCGCATATAACTTTTGACTCCTCAATAAACTTAACTACTTATAGTCTACTCTTGACCCGAATCCTTACAATAACGTCAACAGTTGATTAACACGTATCTTGTATGTCTTACGTATTACAGTATATATTCTTATGACAATGTAAGCTACAGAGAACAAAATGTTTTTAAGAATGTCATTAAGGCCAGGCGCGGTGGCTCACACCTGTAATCCTAGCACTCTGGGAGGCCGAGGTGGGCGGATAGCTCGAGGTCGGGAGTTCGAAACCAGCCTGAGCAAGAGCGAGACCCCATCTCTACTATAAAGAGAAAGAAATTAATTGGCCAACTAATATATATAGAAAAAAAAATTAGCCGGGCATGGTGGCACATGCCTGTAGTCCCAGCTACTCGGGAGGCTGAGGCAGCAGGATCGCTTGAGCCCAGGAGTCTGAGGTTGCTGTGAGCTAGGCTGACGCCACGGCACTCACTCTAGCCTGGGCAGCAAAGTGAGACTCGGTCTCAAAAAAAAAAAAAAAAGAATGTCATTAAGACAGTGTGATTAACAAAGAAAATATAAATTAAAAATAAAAAATTTAAAAAGTTTTAAAAATAAAAAGAATAACTTTCTCAGCATGCTGTGGGGGAAGAAACAAAGAAACTATAAATTAAAAATTAAAAAATTTAAAAAGTTTTAAAAATAAAAAAGAAAGACAGTGTGATTAATCTAAAGAGAAAGAGAAGAAATGGGCCGGGTGAGGTGGCTCACGCCTGTAATCCTAGCACTCTGGGAGGCCGAGGCGGGTGCATTGCTCGAGGTCAGAAGTTCGAAATCAGCCTAAGCAAGAGCGAGACCCCGTCTCTACTATAAATAGAAAAAAATTAATTGGCCAACTAATAGATATAGAAAAAAAAATTAGCCGGTCATGGTGGCGCATGCCTATAGTCCCAGCTACTCGGAGGCTGAGGCAGGAGGATCGCTTGAGCCCAGGAGTTTGAGGTTGCTGTGAGCTAGGCTGACGCCACGGCACTCACTCTAACCTGGGCAACAAAGCGAGACTCTGTCTCAAAAAAAAAAAAAAGGGAGAGAGAGAGAAAGAGAAGAAATGATACAAAATTAAATAAAGTATTATTTTTAAAAATATATATTAAAAATTAAAGGAAAAAAAAAGAATGTCATAAGGCCATAGCAGCTGTAGTCATGCAGAAAAAGAGAAGAAGAAAAAGAATGTCGTAAGAAAGAGAAAATATATTTGCTATTCATTCAGTGGAAGTGGGTCATCGTAAAGTTTTTCGTCCTTGTTGTCTTCATGTTGTATAGAGTGAGGAGGAAGAAGAGGAGGGATTGGTCTTGCTGTCTCAGGGGTGGCAGAGGGAGAAGAAAATCCTTATGTAAGTGGACTCTTGTCATTCAAACCTGTGTTGTTCAAGGGTCAACTGTACTTTGTTGTATGAACATACTAATTTAGAATTTAATTTAATTTAGAATGTTCATATCTGTATTTATAAAGGGAAGTAGGCCTTAAATTAGTCAGAGTTTAATTGTAGGAACAGAAATCATGTTAATTCTTTTAAGAAGAAAGAAATTAAATACAGGAAGTTGAGTGCTTATAAAAGCATTAGAAGGGGCTAGGCTTGGTGGCTCACGCCTGTAATCCTAGCACTCTGGGAGGCCAAGGCGGGAGGATTGCTTGTGCTCAGGAGTTCGAGAACAGCCTGAGCAAGAGGGAGACCCTGTCTCTACTATAAATAGAAAGAAATTAGCCAAACAACTAAAAATAGAAAAAATTAGCCGGGCACAGTGGCGTGTGCCTGTAGTCCCAGCCACCCTGGAGGCTGAGGCAGGAGGATCGCTGGAGCCCAGTGTAAGGCTGGTGGCGGGCCCCCTCCCTTCCCTAGATCAAAAAAGAAAAGGCTCATGAGACCAGACCCGCCAAGGACAAAACTGCCAGGCCCCGCTGGGAGGATCCACACCCAGATGTCCGCCTGGATAAGAACGTTTCGGCTCTTGGATTCCACAAATACCTCCAGCCCCTCCTAAAATCCCCAGCTCTTCCCACCAAAAGTCCCTAGCCAGGCCCAAAGGGTATAAAAGGCCTCAGCCCCTTCAAACAGTGGCGACGTCTGGGGCCCCCCTCTCTCGGGGCCCCAGAAGCTCATCCAGGAGTGTATAATAAAGCCACGTGGTTTGGCCCCCACTCTTTCTCTCTGTCTGTCTTTTCTTCTCGCCACCGCCAAAAAACCTTACACCCAGGAGTCTGAGGTTGCTGTGAGTTAGGCTGACGCCATGGCACTCACTCTAGCCTGGGCAACAAAGTGAGACTCCATCTCAAAAAAAAAACCCCACAAAACTGGCACATTGGAATGGTACAGGGTTTGGAGTGAACTGAACTAGCTTTAAACTTTTCACTAGCAGGGTGATCCTGGATCAGGTACTTTGTGTCTTAGTATTCTGACCTAACTCATGGGTAATTAAGAGACTGTATGTAGAGACCTGGCACCCACATGATATACATTCGTGCTGGCTATTATCCTCATTTGATGATGAAAAGTCATTACTCCTGATTTCCTTGAAACTTCATTACTTTCGAAAGAAATAATATTTTATAATAAAACATTTTCTGGTCTATGTCTTTAGTTCAAAGTTTTGTCCATCAAGAGATCAGCCTGGCAAGAAGGCTGATCACAGCATCCATTTATTGAGCTCTGACTGTGTGCCACACCCCTATGAAATTTCTATGAGTTATTTGGTTTGAGCCCTTAGAAACCCCATGAGGCAAATAGCATTATTATTCCCATTTTACAGATGAGGAAACTAACATTCCAAGAAGTTAAATAGCTTTCCAAAAGTCCAAGAAGTAGAGACACCAACTATTAGACTCCAAAGACTACTTTCTTAGCTATACTGGTCTCAAAATCTAAGGACATTTTATCAAGTTACACATTTTTACTATATTAATTCATTTATATTTTTGATTTTCATAATAACTCTGTAAGGTCAGTGCAAGATTTTGTCACTGTTTTATAGATAAGGAAACTGATGCTTAAATAACACTTAATGTGGCCGGGCGAGGTAGCTCACGCCTGTAATCCTAGCACTTTGGGAGGCCGAGGCGGGAGGATTGCTTGAGCTCGTGAGTTTGAGACCAGCCTGAGCAAGAGCAAGACCCTGTCTCTACTATAAACAGAGAGAAATTAGCCAAACAACTAAAAATAGGAAAAATTAGCCAGGCGAGTAGCACATGCCTGTAGTCCCAGCTACTCGGGAGGCTGAGGCAGGAAGATCGCTTGAGCCCAGAAATTTGAGGTTGCTGTGAGCTAGGCTGATGCCATGGCACTCTAGCCTAGGCAACAGAGTGAGACTCTGTCTCAAAAAATAAATAAATAAATAAATAACACTTAATGTGATCTAGCAAGTAGCAGAGCTGATTAGAACTCAGGTCTGTTTGAGTCCAAGGTTCTTAACAGCTCCACCTTCCTGCCTCAATACTGTGCTTAGTAGACTGCACAGAGCCCTTGGAAAATACACTAAACTGGAACCTGAGAGACCGGGTTTTATTCTTGATTGTGTTACCAACAAGCTGTGTGACATCAGGTAAGTCATTTCACGTCTCTGAGCTTCAGTGTTGTCATTTGCCTAAATAGAGAATTTGGTGGCCAGGCGCAGTGGCTCACACCTGTAATCTCAGAATTTTGGGAGGCCAAGGCAGGAGGATCGCTTGAGACCAGGAATTTGAGACCAGCCTGAGCAACACAGTGAAAACTCATCTCTACAAAAAACTTAAAAATTAGCCAGGTGTGGTGGTGCATGCCTGTAGTCCCAGCTACTCAGGAAGCTGAAGCAGCAGGATCCCTTGAGCCCAGAAGTTGGAAGTTACAGTGAGCTTTGATCACACCACTGCACTCCAAACTGAGTGACAGAGTGAGACCCTGTCTCAAAAAAGAATTTGGGGCCGGGCGAGGTGGCTCAAGCCTGTAATCCTAGCTCTCTGGGAGGCCGAGGTGGGCGGATCCTTTGAGCTCAGGAGTTTGAGACCAGCCTGAGCAAGAGTGAGACCCTGTCTCTACTATAAATAGAAAGAAATTAATTGGCCAACTAAAATATATAGAAAAAATTAGCCGGGCATGGTGGCGCACGTCTGTAGTCCCAGCTACTCAGGAGGCTGAGGCAGGAGGATTGCTTGAGCCCAGGAGTTTGAGGTTGCTGTGAGCTAGGCTGACGCCATGGCACTCACTCTAGCCTGGGCAATAAAGTGAAACTCTGTCTCAAAAAAAAAAAAAGAATTTGGAATAGATCACTTCTAATTCTTTTGTCTCTAAGTTTCTATAATCCCAGGTGAATTTTGAGCAATCATACTGGGTCACTAAACTTAAAGAAATAAAATTTCAAAATTATGAAATGATTGCAGGCTATTAAAAGATAAGCGTGATTGTTAAAATACACTATTATGGTAAAGAAGTTTGATCCCCACACTACAGAAATCCGCTTTGTACAAGGACTGGTGCACTAATAGATGAACAGTGGGAACACAGATGAGAGGGAATGTCCATGATCTCAGACACGTGTTTACTCTCCTGCTTCAGTCTGCTTTTTGATTGAATGGAGACGAATCTAATACCTGTATGTTTGCCTTAAGAAGACACCTTCCAGATGTTGAAATAGATGAGAAACCAAAGAATAGATGGGAAACCACATTGGGGAAAAAAAAAAGGTTACAATAAAAATGCTGTAAAAATGCAAGATACTATCATTTAGGAGAACTTTTCCATCCCTGGAACTTTCATCAGACTCTAAATTTCATCAGTGGCTGAATTTAGAGTCTGGTGCACTGTATGCATCTCACACACACACACACACACACACACACACACACACACACGTGTTTCCTGTATGATCGCATTGGAAATAATTGAACCAAAGAACGGAGTAGTGAAAAGATGAGAACACTAAATGAAAAAAATAAAAATTGGTGGGCACAAGGAAAAAAATCAAACGGTTCAGAAGTGAGCAAAGAAGACAATGGGAGGAAGAAGAGTTGGGGGCAGAAATGGAAAAAAGAGAGAGAAAGGTAATTTCTGAGATCGTAATCTCCACTGAGGGCCTGAGCCATTCTTGATTTTGGCATGCAATCGTCAGCACATTCCAATTTTAGAACGTCACTCCTCAATTCCCTTGAACTGAATTCCGCAAACTGAGCCCTCCAAAATCCACAGCTGTTTGAGGAACAAGGGCAGGCGTCCTCAAACTACGGCCCGAGGGCCACATAAGAGCAGCCTAGCACATTTATCCGGCCCTCTGGGTGTTTTTGCCGCAGCTGCCCGCCCACAGTGCGCACTCTCCAGCAGTCTGCGGGACAGTGAACTGGCCCCCTGTTTAAAAAGTTTGAGGATCCCTGAACAAGGGTGTGGGGAGGCAAGGGACATTGTTTAGCCAAGTCTGAAGTTGTTGTCCTGTTCAGCCACCAGGGGGTGGTACATTCCATTCAATTATTCAACAAGCATACTTGGGGAAGGTTACCAAGTGCAGGGTGCCCTAGAGCCTACCCCAAGAATAAGGCGCCATTCCTTACATTCAAGTATAATCAGTAACATATTTATACAAATGATTATGATTCAAGAAGACATGCACTATGAAGTCACATTTGAACTAAGCCCTTAAGGCTGGGTGGGAATTCAAAATAAGCAGAGATGAGTGTGGGAAGAAGGTTCTACAGACGGGAGCATGTTTGGAAAGAAAGATTAGTGCTGAAGATCCAGTCAGCTTCATATTTATAAGTTGGATGAGAAAGTGTCTTCTTTTTTTTTTTTTTCTATTTATTTTTTATTTTTTTTGAGACAGAGTCTCACTTTGTTGCCCAGGCTAGAGTGAGTGCCGTGGCGTCAGCCTAGCTCACAGCAACCTCAGACTCCTGGGCTCAAGCGATCCCGCTGCCTCAGCCTCCCAAGTAGCTGGGACTACAGGCATGCGCCACCATGCCCGGCTAATTTTTTATATATATATATATATATCAGTTGGCCAATTAATTTCTTTCTATTTATAGTAGAGACGGGGTCTCGCTCTTTCTCAGGCTGGTTTTGAACTCCTGACCTTGAGTAATCCACCCACCTCAGCCTCCCAGAGAGCTAGGATTACAAGCGTGAGCCACCACGCCCGGCCAGAAAGTGTCTTCTTAACTCTGTGTTTTCATATGTTCAACATCCACAGACCATTAGGAGATGAGTCTCACATGTAAATAAACAGAAGTCAGTTTTTTGAAAAGATCCAAAACAAATTTTTAATGCAATTATGAAAAACTATTCACAAGTGTTTCTTGTCAATGAAAAGAGTGAAATTGTTTGCAGTCTTTCATCACCTTATCTCTACTGGGCTCCATGATCAACAGCTTCAATTATAGTCTGGTTCTTCATCGAGCTAGTTTCCTTTATTTTTTTTTTTTTTGAATCAGAGTCTCGCTTTGTTGCCCAGGCTAGAGTGAGTGCCATGGTGTCAGCCTAGCTCACAGCAACCTCAAACTCCTGGGCTCAAGCGATCCTCCTGCCTCAGCCTCCCGAGTAGCTGCGACTACAGGCATGCGCCACCATGCCCGGCTAATTTTTTCTATATCTATTAGTTGGCCAATTAATTTCTTTCTATTTATAGTAGAGACGGGGTCTGGCTCTTGCTCAGGCTGGTCTCAAACTCCTGACCTTGAGCAATCCGCCCGCCTCAGCCTCCCAGAGTGCTAGGATTACAGGCATGAGCCACCGAGCCCGGCCTAGTTTCCTTTCTTATTCTTTATTTCTACTAAACTGGAACATACAGTTATAGGTCTTTGGCTGTGGTGGCAAGGGCCTCACTCGTGATGGGTGGCTCCAGGTATTTGGCTCAAATATGAACCCTGCAGTTACAGAGGGATTTCTCTCCACTCACGGTGCTCGATGGAAGCCAAGTCAATGAGTCTATCGTGCTAAACACCAGAAATCGAGATGCTTAATTAGCTTTTTGGAAACAACTGGTTCTGATGGTGAATCTTCATAGTTTATTGCAGCATTTGTGTTTTATTTTTTGTTTTTGTTGCTTTTTACAGCTCTGTTAAGGTGTAATCTGTGTACCATAAAATTTGTTCTTTGTAAGTATATAATTAATGACTTTTAGTAAATTTATAAAGTGCAATCAATTTTATTTTATTTTATAATTATTATTTTTTGAGACAAGGTTTTCACTTTGCTGCCTGGGTTGGAGTGCTCCATCATAGCTCACTGCAGCCTCGAACTCCTGGTCTCAAGTGATCCTCCTGCCTCAGCCTCCCAAGTAGCTGAGATTACAGGCGTGAGCCAAGGCATCTGGCCCACATTCCAATTTTAGAACCACCCCCACCCCCAATTTCCTTTAGCTTGTTTGCAGACAGCCCCTACTCCCCACTCTTAGCTCCAGGTTACTGCTGATCTGCTTTCTGTCTTTCTAAATCTCTCTACATTTGGCTTTTCTAGACATTTCATGTAAATCGAACCATATCACATATAGTCTTACGCATTTACCTTTTTTCACTTAGCGTAACATTTTCAAGTTTCATCTATGTTGTAGCACATGTCAGTCCTATATCATTCCTTTCTACTGCTGAATAGAATTCTACTGTATGGATATACTATATTTTTATTTTTGTAAGGTCACTGAAGTGAAGCAGTAGGAGTGAAGAAGGAACAAAGGAATCTGCAACTGGTTGTAATCAATTAGTTGTAAATACCACTGCACTGGGACCGCCCAGATAGACTACATGTTTTTCATCAATTCACTAATTGGTAGACATTTGGATTGTTTCTAGATTTGTAATAATGCTGCTATGAGTAATTACATACAAGCCTTTGTGATATGAAAGACAAAATGCTTTGGACAATTAAGGAGATGATTTCATTCAGGCTATAATAGAGCATTCACGAATGAGAGACAGCTCTAAGAAAAGGGAGAGCACCTGGGGTTTTATAGGGGCAGGAAAACAGGAGAGTCATCCATAAGTCCTACAGGAGCATGAGGAATTCTGGAAGGATACATGCCAGAGCAAGGTGATCGTGTTAGACGGCTCGGGCTGCCACAGCGAAATTCCACAGGCCGGGGGCTTAAACAACAGGAATTTATTTTCTCATAGTTCTGGAGGCTGGAAGCCTAAGGTCAAGGTGTCAGCAGGGTTGTTTTCTCCTGAGGAGTCTCTATTTGGCTCACAACAGCTGCTTCTCTCTGTGTGTCATCATGTGGCCTGTCCTCTGTGTGGCAGCATTCCTGGTGTTGCTACCTCCTCTGAAAGACAACCAATCCCATTGGAGTAGAGTCCTGTCCTTATGACTTCATTTAATCTTTTTTAAATTTTGGGTTTTGGGCCAGGTGCGGTGACTCACGCCTGTAATCCTAGCACTTTGGGAGGCCAAGGAGGGAGGATTGCTTGAGCTCAGGAGTTTGAGACCAGCCTGAGCAAAAGAGCGAGACCCTGTCTCTACCATAAATAGAAAGAAATTAGTCAAACAACTAAAAATAGAAAAAATTAGCTGGGCACGGTGGCGCATGCCTATAGTCCCAGCTACTTGGGAGGCTGAGGCAGAAGGATCGCTTGAGCCCAGGAGTTTGAGGTTGCTGTGAGCTAGGCTGACGCCACAGCACTCTAGCCGGGGCAACAGAGTGAGACTCTGTCTCAAAAAAAAAAAAAAAAAAAAGTTTTTAATTTTAATGAAGTCAAATGTATCTTTTTTTTCCCTCATGTTGCTCATGTATTTAATGTGATATCTAAGAACTCTTTGCCTAACTCAAGAATACGAAAATTTCCTCCTATATTTTCTCCTAAAAATGCTATAATTTTAGCTCTTTGATTTAAGTCTATGATAAACTTTGAGTTAATTTTTGTGTGTGTTATAAGATAGGGACCTAAGTTGGGCTTACTTTGTCTTTTGTTTTGCAGCTAGATATCTAGTTGTCCCAGCACCATTTGTTCAAAAGACTATGTTTCCCCCATTAAATTGCCTTAGAACCTCTGTGCAAAATCAGTTTAACATAAATACAAGGTTAATTTCTGCACTCTCAATCCTTCTTCATTGCCTTAAAAATGTCCCCCCTTATCTGGGGGGATATATTCCAAGACTCCCAGTGGATGCCTGAAACTGCAGGTAGTACTGAACCCTATATATGCTATGTTTGTTCCTATACCCACGTATCTATGATAAAGTTCAATTTATAAATTAGGCACAGTAAGGGATTAACAACAATAACTAATAATAAAATAGGGCCAGTCATGGGTGGCGTACACATATAATCCCAACACTTTGGAGGGTTGACAGAGGAGGATCACTTCAGGCCAGAAGTTTGAGACCAGCTTGGGCAAAATAATGAGATATTGTCTCTATAAAAACTTTAAAAATTAGCTGGATATGGTGGCATGTGCCTGTAGTACCAGCCACTCAAGAGGCTGAGGCAAGGGGATTGCTTGAGCCCAGGAGTCCAAGGTTATAGTGAGCCTCATGATTGCACCACTGTGCTCCAGCCTGGGCAACAGAGCAAGATCCTGTCTCTAAAAATAATAATAAGATGAAGAACATTATAAGAATATATTAAAATAAACGTTATTTAATATTTAAAACGTTTCAAATTGTTTATTTCTGGAATTTTCCATTTAATATTTTCAGACCATGGTTGACTGTGGGTAACTGAACGTGTGGAAAGCAAAACCTCAGATAAGGGCAGACTACTGAATATGCCTAGCCTTAAACCAATACCATAATACCACACTGTCTTGATTACTATAGCTTAAATACCAAGTTTTGAAACTGAATAGTCTAAGTTCTCCAATGTTGTTCTTTCTTCTCCAAATTGTTTTGACTCTGCAAGGTCCTTTGTATTATATTTCTATACAAATTTTATGATCAGCTTATCAGTTTCTTAAAAAAATAGCCTGCTGGAATTTTGATAAGAATTGTGTTGAATCTAAATCAATTTTGTGAAAAATTGCCATTTTACAAAGTTGAGTCTTCCAACCCATGAGCATATAATATCTATTTATTTATATCTTCTTTGATTTCTCTCAGCAATGTTTTGATGTTTTTTGTGTATATATATCCAGCATTAATTTTGATAAATTTATTCCTAAGTATTTTGTTCCTTTTGATTTTATTATGAATGGAATTGTTTTCTTAATTTCATCTTTGGATAGTTTGTTGCTAGACATGGAAATATAATTAACTTTGTGTGTTGCTCTTATCTCCTGCAACATTACTAAACTAATTTATTGGTTCCAGATTTTTTGTGTGTGCATTCCTTTGAATTTTGTACATAAAGGATTATGCCATCTGTGAATTTTAAAAGTCTTACTTTTTCATTTGCAATGATGTCTTTTTCTTTTTTTTTTTTTTTGAGACAGAGTCTCACTCTGTTGCCCAGGCTAGAGTGCCGTTGCATCAACCTAGCTCACAGCAACCTCAAATTCCTGGGCTCAAGCAATCCTTCTGCCTACAGGCATGTGCCACCATGCTCAACTAATTTTTTCTATGTATTTTTAGTTGGCCAATTAATTTCTTTCTATTTTTCGTAGAGAAGGGGGTATCACTCTTGCTGAGGCTGGTTTTGAACTCCTGACCTTGAGCGATCCTCCTGCCTCGGCGTCCCAGAGTGCTAGGATTACAGGCATGAGCCACAGTGCCCGGCTGGGTGTTTTTTTTAATTTACTTATTTATTTGGCCTTATTATACTAGCTAGAACCTCCAGTCTAGTCCTGAACAGAAAGGGTGAGAATAGACAGTCTCACTTTGTTTATAATCTTAGGAGGAAAGTATTGAGTCCTGCACCATTAACTATGATATTAGCCATAGGTCATTTGTAGATGCCCATTATCAGATTGAGGAAGTGCCCTTCTGTCTTGTTTGGTGAAGGTTTTTATCAGGAATTGGCACTGCATTTTGTCAAATGCTTTTTCTCCATCTATGGAGATGATCATATAGATTTTGACTTTTATTCTATTAATATGTTATATTAGGCTGGGCGTGGTGGCTCATGCCTATAATCCTAGCACTCTGGGAGGCTGAGGCGGGAGGATTGCTCAAGGTCAGGAGTTCGAAACCAGCCTGAGCGAGACCCCATCTCTACTAAAAATAGAAAGAAATTAATTGACCAACTAAATATATATATATATATATATACACACAAAAAAAAAATTAGCCGGGCATGGTGGCACATGCCTGTAGTCCCAGCTACTCAGGAGGCTGAGACAGTAGGATCACTTGAGCCCAGGAGATTGAGGTTGCTATGAGCTAGGCCGATGCCACGGCACTCACTCTAGCCTGGGCAACAAAGTGAGACTCTGTCTCAAAAAAAGAAAAGAAATATGTTATATCATAGACACACAAAAGACAAGTACACTATAAAAAAATGAAATGAAATAAAATATGTTATATCACATTAATTGATTTTGGAACGTTAATTCAACCTTGCATTTCTGGGATACAAGATATACTTGGGATACACTTGGTCATGACATATAATACTTTTTTATGTTGCCGGCTTTGGTTTGATAATATTTTATTAAGGATTTTTGGGCCCATGTTCATGAGAAATATTGGTCTGTAGTTCTCTTTTCTTGTGATGTCTTTATCTGCCTCTGGTATCATGGTAATGCTGCCCTCATTGAGTTAGTTGGGAAGTATTCCCTCCTCTTCTGTTTTCTGAAAGAGATTGTAAAGTATTAGTATGAGTCTTTTAAATGTTTGATGGCATTCACTAGGGAAGCCATCTTGGCATGGGCATTTCTTTGTGGGAAGATTTCTAATTATTAATTCAATTCCTTTACTCATTGTAGGTCTAGTCAGAGTCTCTATTTTTTTCCTTGAGCCAGTAATATGCATCTTTCTAGGAATTTGCCCATTTCATCTGTTGTCTAATTTTGTGATATATTATTGTTCATAAAATTCCCTTACAATCTTTTTATTTTTATAGTAATGTCCTGTCCATAGTAAATGTCCTGTCTTTCATTCCTGGTTTTGTGTCCCTTTTTTCTTGGTCACCCTAGCAGAGCCATCAGGCCTTCTTGTGTCTCCTCTGCACACGCACAGACCCCATCATCCAGGGATATGCAGGCCTGCTCTGGTCTTTGCTATGCCTACCAGTCTCTGGTTAACACACCACATATGGAGCCATAATATTTTCCAAGGAATTCCTTTTCTCCTTAATACATCTGGAGGCCTATTCATTTCAAATTAGAAGCCAGACTCATATGATTGCAATGGTGCCGAAAGGAACTGCCAAAGGAACTATATGGTTCCTTTTTTCTTCTTCCCTCCTCCTTTTCCTCCTCTTCCTCCTTGTCTTTTTTTTTTTTTGAGACGGAGTCTCACTCTGTTGCCCAGCCTAGAGTGCCGTGGCATCAGCCTAGCAACCTCAAACTCCTGGGCTCAAGCGATCCTCCTGCCTCACCCTCCCGAGTAGCTGCCACCATGCCCAGCTAAGTTTTTCTATATATTTTTAGTTGGCCAATTAATTTATTTCTATTTTTTTTTAGTAGAGACGGGGGTCTTCCTCTTGCTCAGGCTGGTTTTTTTTTTGTTTGTTTGTTTTTAAATGATTTGTCAAGTCAACAGGCTGGTTTTGAACTCCTGACCTTGAGTGATCTGCCCGCCTCGGCCTCCCAGAGTGCTAGGATTACAGGCGTGAGCCACCGTGTCCGGCCCTTTTTTTCTTTTCTTCTTCTTCTATATGGTCCTAAAAGAACTCCATGTGTATATTATTACACATGGGTGCCTCCTACCACACTCAGCAATGGTCATGAGAGAAAGACACACAAAAAAAACCTTCTACCAATGAATATCTGCGTTAGCTTTTGCCTAGTAAACAAAGATAGTTCTTGGGAAATGACCAGCCACACTAACGTCTCCTTCATTTCAAAACAGGGTGCCCACACAGCTGCATTCTGCAGGTGGTGAACAGCTTCTGCTATTTTTATCTGAGACAGCTCTAGGAGGAGGAAACAGGCATGGCGCTGCAGCTCCCCGCAGAGCCCATTTCAGCTTCCTCAGATAACACCCCTCAATCCTGGGCCAAACATGTCTGCACCAGCGTCCACACAGATTTGCCAAATCGCCAGCCCCTCACCCTCGGGAAAGTCTGTTCTCATTCTCACAGAGAGTGTAACTTTGAGAGCTGGGACACCAGCCTGATAGATTACAGCCATCGCCCGCTGAGGAGTTGTCTATTAATAAAAAGATATGTGTACAAGTACATGAATGGGCCTTTGAGAAAATAAATAAATAAAAATAAGAGAAAAAAAAATTTTTTTAAGAAAATAAAAAAATATAAAAAATAAAAAAGATATGTGAATTAATGCTATAAATTGGCTAGAAAAAATTATGTTATGAACATGATAAACTATGGATTGTTGGAAGCTACAGATTAAGCTCATAAATGCTATAATAACTGAAGTGACAGTGTGGAGAAGGGGAGAGGGATGGGATAGAGGTGACGATTAGAGGGAATGTCGGGACAGATGGAGCACACAGGCTGAGTTCAAAGCTGGTTGAGCTGTCAGGGGTTTTCTTGCTCTTGGAAGAGTCTTCAAGCAATCACTATGTCAGTCGACACAGATGATCCTCTTTCTTCATCTGATGAAGATCAAGGCTCCAAACGTATCCAAAAAGCTGAAGAGGCACCATTTGTCCCCATTGGAATGGCAGGTTTTGCAGCAATTGTTGCATATGGATCATACAAATTGAAGAGCAGGTGAAATACTCAAATGTCCCTTCAGCTATCTGATCCACATGCTGCCCAAGGCTCTGTTGTGGAAGCAATGATTCTTGGTGTGGGCTATTCCATGTATCAAGAATTCTGGGCAAAACCTAAACCTTAGAAGGGAGAAGAGCTGCTGTCTTGGTCTTGGTCTTGTTGTTGGAGCTTGCTTTAGTTATTGAGGTTACTTATCTATGTCAAAAACAAATTATTTGAATGGGTTCAGACAATAATATAGTATTTTGAATATTGGCTTCATTTCTTGCAGGCTTGATTTGCCTGGTGACCAAATTACTAGTGACTAGTTCACTGACTAGGTCATTCATGGGACCCAAGTTAACACAAAAAGAAACATGTCACCTAAATGTACTTGACTATGTTAAAATGTCTACCTTCTTAAACTGTTAACTGAAATTAGTTCTAAAGGGGGAGGCAAAGGCAATATACATAACCTTAACATTCGTACCCCCACGATATGCTGGAAAAAAATAAAATAAAATAATAAAATAAAATTAATTAGTTCTAAAGAGGACAACAGGCCAACCCTGAAGTACTCCCAGTTTGCTGCAGAACATCACGTTTTGGATGTCACAGAGGAGTCCTGTTTACCCCAGTTAATTTAACTTTTTTCTGCCTGCCTGTGGACTGGTTGAGTACTTCCGTTTGGGAGACTGGTTGGCTCTTTTAGAACTCTTTTTAAAAAGTGCATGGAATATAATTTGTAAAGCCTCACAATTGGAAGTATATGTGCATGTATTTAAACCAAGCCTAGAAAGCTTACAACAAAGCTGCATAGTAGTGGTATTTATTTCAGAATCACAATTGTAAACATGAGGATGACTTAATTATAGATTCCAGTTTAGCTCTTTTGTAACTGCAAAATTATATTTTTGCTGCTGTTTAATATAACATATATAGTAATATTTAATATAATATATATTCTAATATGAATAATTTTTAAATGTCACCTTGAAATAGAAATATTTTCAGCACCAAAGCATGAGTAAATGGAGAACTTTTTAAGTGTGTGCATTATGTTTTATTTTCTCTGTAAGAATTAGAAATGTTAAACTAAACAAATTGCCTATAATGGGAGTGATTAATGATTTACAAGAAAGCTGGTTTGGCCAGACATTATACACAAACCTTGATAGACTACAGAATACTTTATTATACTTGTGAAATTCTCTTATCTAATCTGACCTTACATTCCATTGTGATAACATAATATATGTATTATTGTTATTAAAGTAAGTGAACACATAAAAAAAGGGAATGTCAGCATTATCTGTAATATTTTATATTAGTTAATGAAAAGACTAGAAGCAAACAAGACACATGTTAATAGTTATTAATTCTTGGTGGTGGAAATGATTGCTAAATTTTTTAATATATTTTCAGTATGTTTGGCTCAAAAATTATTTTTAATGAATCAAAAAAATTGAATGTGTTCAGATTTCAAGCAAAAGGTATTTCTCCAAGAAATGGAGATGCCCCTTCAAACTTCACAACTTAGCTTTCCTCACAGCGAAACAAGACCTTGAGCCTCTTCCTTCTTGCCCTTTTTCTGATGGAGTAATGAGGAGACCAGAACAACCATCTCTGATCCATTCTCTTTGGTTTTTTAAAAATAACTAGCCACTGTGTTCGGAAAGTCGGCTCAGCCTGGAAATGAGGAAAACAATGAGAGCTTCTTTCCCTGTTCACGATGGCCCTAACACTTCATTGGGTCCTCTCTTAAGATGGCATCTTTCAACCCACCTCTCAGCCCAGGGCTTTCATGGCTTTTTCTTGGGGGAAAGGGAATACACAGGCTGGGCATGGTGACTCATGCTTGTAATCCTAGCACTCCGGGAGGCCAAGGTGGGCGGATTGCTCAAGGTCAGGAGTTCAAGACCAGCCTGAGCAAGAGCGAGACCCCATCTCTACTAAAAAATAGAAACAAATTAATTGGCCAACTAAAAATATATAGAAAAAATTAGCCGGGCATGGTGGCACATGCCTGTAGTCCTAGCTACTCGGGAGGCTAAGGCAGGAGGATCACTTGAGCCCAGGAGTCTGAGGTTGCTGTGAGCTACACTCTAGCCCAGGCAACAGAGTAAGACTCTGTCTCAAAAAAAAAAAAAAAAAAGGGCATACACATATACTCTCTCACATACATACATACTCACGTATATACATACATGTGTGTCAATTTGGTCTTGAGGGCACGTGTACTGTGCGTCACAGTCAAAATGTCTGAAAGCCACCAAAGAACTCAAACCTAACATGGCCAAAACAGAAATCTTAATTTCATTCAGTTTCTTCTCTCTAAACTTTCAAGACGTTTCCTCCTGCACTTTCTCCATCTCGGGGAATGCTACCACCACCCGAGCCAATTACTTAAACCAAAGACCAGAAGGCACGTTGGCTTGCTTTCCCTCAACCTCTACAGCCCAGCCATCAATCACAGAATGGATAATATTGGTGCACATCACAAGTATGGATTCGTAAAACTTGTGTTTTGGACAGACACACACACACAGAACATTGAAGTTTGTTGTCGATAGGTGTGAAGACCTACTCTGGATTTACACAGCATTCCATCAAGACCCTGCTTGTACGGTCCTTACCAGTTTTGACCTTATGTTTCAATGATTGGAAAACATGTTTTATCTGCCCTAATAATCTGAATCCTGGTTAGGGGAGGTTCCTTCTCTGTTTTAGCCTATATATAACCCCTGCCTCTGACCCCATAGAACCGAGCCGAGCTCTTTAGAAAAAAGCTTGTGAGTAACAGCCTCTCTTCCTTGGAGTGTAATGCTTCCATGAGCTCCCATTGCTAAGGGCATAAAACCTGGGGCCAGAAAAGCAAAAGTTTAAGCCTAATTCTATTTTCCTGCCTCCCTTCCTTCTCTCCATCTTTCTTTTCTTTCTTCCTTCGAGAGTGGGAAGATTATACTTTAGAAACTCTGCTTTCAGCTGGAATTGGGTGTGACAGGGCAGGGTCTTTGGCTCCAACATGACACCTGCCATTGGGTGGTCCAGTAAACTGGGCTGCAGAGGACGAACATGCACAGTGGGCATGAGCAAGCTGAAAGAAGGCAACTGTGTTCACTGGGCACAAGAAGTTTGTCAAGGCCGGGCGTGGTGGCTCACGCCTGTAATCCTAGCACTCCGGGAGCCCGAGGCAGGCACATTGCTCTAGGTCGGGAGTTCAAAACCAGCCTGAGCGAGACCTCGTCTCTACTAAAAATAGAAAGAAATTAATTGACCAACTAAAAATATATATACAAAAATTTAGCCAGGCATAGTGGCACACGCCTGTAGTCCCAGCTACTCTGAAGGCTGAGGCAGAAGGATAGCTTGAGCCCAGGAGTTTTGAGGTTGCTGTGAGCTAGGCTGACGCCATGGCACTCAATCTAGCCTGGGCAACAAAGCAAGACTCTGTCTCAAAAAAAAAAAGTTTGTCAAATGTCTTTGCCAATGTTAGGGGGAAAATCCCTTTATTTCATTCCAATGGGGAAATTGCTTCCAGTGAGTTTTGAAGGTCTCTAACCTCTAGAGTTTTTTGTTTTGTTTTGTTTTGTTGTTGTTGTTGTTTTGAGACAGGGTCTCACTTTGTCACCCTGGATAGAGTACAGTGGTGTCATCACAGCTCACTGCAACCTCCAATTCCTGGGCTCAAGCAATCTTCCCGCCTCAGCCTCCCAGAGTTACCCTCTAGGTTGATTTCCAACATCTACTTACAGATAAGAGCAATGCAAACCTAATGCAGGTCTTGAGATCCTGAATCAACATCATGTTCCTATAAAGGCTGTTGCTATAACTCTCTGCTCTAGTGTTCCCTCTTAGGGAGTTCAGCTTGACTGCCAAGGAATCTAATACTCGTGAGAAGAGAGCCAATAAAAATAAGGTGAAATGCATCATCTCACTCTAACCAGTGTCCATTCCCTAAAGGGGAAAATATCCGAGGTAGAGCCAGAGAAACCACGTAGAGGCACATTGTTTTTATTTGCCAGATAATGGGGCACAGGGCAATGATTACAGCTTCTTTATATCTCTCATAGCTCTAAGCGCCACCGCTGGCAATCAACAAATAATTTTTAATAATAATAATAACATTATATCTGAAAGTAATAAATCTCTAACAGTGCCCATTAAAAGTAGCCTGTAAACCATTTCTTGAAATTGCTTTCCAGCCAGTTTTAAACATGACTCTATTAAGCCATTAAATAAAACAGAAGAGACTGTGTCATAAAATGAGAAAGGGAATTATGTTGAAGAAGGTTAGAGGCTAAATTTATAGTGTCTAAATTTTCTTAAGGAAGCAAGTGATAAAAATTTTACTAAGCACAACCTTTAAGTTCTATAAAATATTCTTTAGTTGGAATCGCATTTTGTCCAACAGCAATTTTTATCTCAAGGGAGTGGTAAGATAATATGAAATATTTGGCAAGGGAAATAGAAAGATTGAAAATAATTGAGGAGAACATAAGTGATTTTCTCTACAAAAAGAAAGTGAGGGACTTCCCTATTTTATAATTTCAGGAAGAGCAACCGGGTTTCACGTATCTGAATTCAAACTGTATCTTAAGCTCATAGACGAAGCAAAAGTTGCTGGTATTTAGAACATTCTTATTTTCATATATTGGACATAATGTTTTTAAAGATGTGATTTGGGGCCGGGCGCGGTGGCTCACGCCTGTAATCCTAGCTCTCTGGGAGGCCGAGGTGGGCGGATCCTTTGAGCTCAGGAGTTCCAGACCAGCCTGAGCAAGAGCGAGACCCCATCTCTACTATAAACAGAAAGACATTAATTGGCCAACTAATATACAGAGAAAAAGTAGCCGGGCATGGTGGCGCATACCTGTAGTCCCAGCTACTCGGGAGGCTGAGGCAGCAGGATTGCTTGAACCCAGGAGTTTGAGGTTGCTGTGAGCTAGGCTGACGCCATGGCACTCACTCTAGCCTGGGCAATAAAGTGAGACTCTGTCTCAAAAAAAAAAAAAAAAAAAGATGTGATTTGGATCAGAAGCCTACTTCTTGCAAAAATATTTTCAGATTGTCCTCAGTTATTTACTCCAAAAGGCTTTTAATATAATGAAAGAATCCACAAAATTCTAATATTAATAACTTTTAAAGAAATATTCAGTGATAGACTCAAGAGGAAAAAAGCTGACATAGGAAATGCATTTCCTCTTAGGGAAAAGCAAAAATGAGAAATAAGAATTATAGCTGGGAGTAGTGGTGTGCACCTGTAGTCCTAGCTATTTGGGAGGTTGAGGCAGAAGGATTGCTTGAGCCCACGAGTTCCAGGTTGCAGTGCTGTAGGATCATACCTGTGAATTGCCTCTGTAATCCAGACTGGGCAACATAGTGAGACTCTGCCTCTATTAATAAAATAAGTATATATAGACATATATACACACACACATATATATTAGATGAAATAGAAAAATGAGTCTGAAATCTTAGAGTATTTCAAAATCCAACCCAGATTTAAGAATTGCTCATTTAAAATCTTAAGGCAATCTCTGTATTTTGTTTTCATTGAAGAAGTCCCTTCTTACATAAATACCCGCCTCCCCACCCCCAGCAAAAGAAGGCAAAGCGGGAAAAGGGGAATAATTAAATTTTAGCTTCTTTAAATTGAAATACCATCTAAATAGGACACTGGGGTTTTTAGGAATATGAAAAGAAACAAGAATATGAGGTTTACTATATCTCAAATTTTCGATTCTATGGAACAGTTGATTGACTTGAGTTGATAACACTATTAATTTCCATCTCTTCAATGTTTCTGGAATAAAGAATTTTATGTTAGACTTCGATTTAATGGATATGTTTCAGATTTTTGTTAATAGAATAGGAAAACCATTAGGAAAAATTTTACCTTTGGCTCACTCGCAAATGAACTCTTCATTAATATGGAATTTTATAAAATAAGATTTTTTTGGCCAGGCGTGGTGGCTCACGCCTGTAATCCTAGCACTCTGGGAGGCCGAGGCGGGAGGATTGCTTGAGCTCAGTAGTTTGAGACCAGCCTGAGCAAGAGTGAAACCCCGTTTTACTATAAATAGAAAGAAATTAGCCAAACAACTAAAAATAGAAAAAATTAGCGGGGCGCGGTGGCACATGCCTGTAGTCCCAGCTACTCGGGAGGCTGAGGCAGGAGGATCGCTTGAGCCCAGGAGTTTGAGGTTGCTGTGAGCTAGGCTGACGCCATGGCACTCTAGCCTGGGCAACATAGTGAGACTCTGTCTCAAAAAATATATATATTTTTTGTGTTGTTGGAGGCCCATTGAAAGAAAACTCATATCTTTACTCAAGACTAACCCATGTAACTATTAGTAATAAAATTTTAAAAAGTCATCGGAATTATTTATGCCTATTGTCAATAGGGGCTTATCTAATCATAATTTGATGGATTTCTTTTAAATTGTACTTGGATTTTGCAAATTGTGTGTTGCTGAACAGTTCCCCTATTATTTCCATTATCATAAAACAATATAGAATGTACATTATAGTTCAGTGGGGGTTTTTTTTGGTTGAACCATTTTGGCACAACTTGTCAAAATGTGAAGATCTTAAGAGCTGTTTCAATTCCAGGAAAGCTTTCAAATGTCTGTATTAATCTTGTAAGACTAATTTTTATCTTAACAGGAAGTCTTATTTTTTAGTACCTAGAATTAATTAACTTGAACTTACACGATCCTATAGAATTTAAAATCTGACAAACCATGAACACCAGTCGTAAAGTTAGGAATTTAATTATAAAGTAGCTAGCACCTAGAAGGCATTCAAGGAATACTTTTTGGAGAAGTAAATGGGGTGGAGAGATACCTCCCGACTAATAAAAGGGTGATATAACTCTGTACTGCAGCCAATGAATGCTATATTAGAAAATACCTAAGAATATCCGGATTCAAATTTTATTGTCAGCCACAAGTGACATAAACTTCCACAGATTGTGTAAAAAAGAGGCAAGGTTTCATTAAGGGTATTCATATGCTCTGATGAGTTTAAGGGGACATTTAGCCCCAAAATGAGAAGTTAGCTACCCTCAATTCAGTAGCCAATGGGAGCCATTGTTACTGGCTTTTCTTACTCTTTAGTGTAAAGAAAGGTGAGAAATAAAGAATTTCTATCAGACACAAATAGTCTCACCATCCCCCAAAAGCCCTGAGGCTTCCTAGAAGAAAAGTACTCAGTAATTAGAGTTCAATCATCACAGGCTCCAGAACTGAAGAAGAATCAACACTAAGATTTTCAACTGAAGAAAGTGATGCCCATTTTAATACTTTCTGAGAAACAAAATAACTTTACTGCTCTGTGCCTACAAACTGGGAGGTATTGGTTTTCTCCAACACACCACCCAATACATTACAGCCATTCAGTTAACCTTGGTCAAGATACTGTATTTGCCAACATGTAACAATGTCAAGGTCAGTTTGTGAATTCGGTATTGCTGAAGTCAGATTTATGCATACTATCTCAGACAGTTGCTATGAGAATCAGGCTTAATCAATGCATGGTAAATGGATTTAAAACTACAAAAATCTATAAACTCCATCAAAGTAAATATTGGGTATATAGCTATTGCAGAGCTGAAAAAAAGAAGTTATCACATATATAAATTCACAGAATGATAATACCGGTAACCATGAAGAATTTTAATACATGCACATGCGGTTTTCTCATAATTGTTAACTGAAGTTGCCTTATGGAAGCAGCAGGGTCTACACTCAGATTCTCTCACCAGACATACCGATGATAAGGGAAACCCCCATCTATTACTTGGCATCAGCCACCGAAACCCCCACCATTCATGGAAGACCCACATCAGCATAATACTAACCTATTACCTGGCCCACCAACTAATCTATTACCTGGTGCATCAACATAACACTATACCTATTACCTGACACGTTAACTAACCTACACCTGATACCCCACCCCTCGGACCACCCCAACTTAATAAAAGTGGGAAAAATCCGGGTAGATGGGGCTCAGAATTTGGTGGCGAGACCCCTCTGCGCCTGCCAGCGAATAAACTTTGATTCTCTGACTCTCCGTGTGCCACTCCATTTGTCCTCGGGACCACCTGCTGTCACACTTGCTGTAACAATTCAGCTAGCTACAGCCATATCAGAGAGAATTTAGAGTTGGGAGAGTAGGGAGGTAGGATATAACAAGAAGGTATTTTATACAAAAAATATAATAAAACAAAAACTTACAACTCTAAAGGAATCAGACACGGAGATCCATAAAACAAGATGAGATACTAATTTTCTAAGATAAAAATATTGAGAAAAATAATAGATTCAGAAGAGATCTTAAGAGAATATCCATTCATTCTATCCTCCAACTTTCTGGCAGGAAGAGAACTTACGCTATCTTCACGGATTTAAAAAGCAAAAAATAAGAGGCAAATTTATACAGACAGAAAGCAGAACACAGGTTAAAATTTTATTTTATAAAATTTACGGCCAGGCACGTAAAATTTACAGGCTCACGCCTGTAATCGTAGCAACTCTGGGAGGCCAAGGCAAGAGGATTGCTTGAGCTCAGTAGTTTGAGACTAGCCTGAGCAAGAGCGAGACCCCGTCTCTACTATAAATAGAAAGAAATTAAGTGGCCAAATAAAATATATAGAAAAAATTAGCCAGGCATGGTGGCACATGCCTGTAGTCCCAGCTACTTGGGAGGCTGAGGCAGGAGGATCGCTTGAGCCCAGGAGTTTGAGGATGCTGTGAGCTAGGCTGACGCCATGGCACTCACTCTAGCCTGGGCAACAAAGCGAGACTCTGTCTCAAAAAAAAAAAAAACAAAGAATCCCT